>CAWUFW010019703.1:0-176352 GCA_963921515.1 Calotriton arnoldi | reverse complement strand
TGTGACACACACACGAACAACATCAAAGTCCATGCACACACAACGTGGATGTGGAGACTGTCTCCCATTGTGCACATGAAATCAGAGACATTGTAAACACTACATGCACACAGACTGTGGAGGACCATCACTATTGTGCCACTGGGACACCCTGGCTCAAACATACCGTCCCACATGGGACTCACGGGGTATGTGACATGACATACACATACACCACCGTGAAATGTGACCATGGCACATGCACAGATATGAACAGTTGCACATCACAGTGGTCATGTACACGTAACACCCAGGATCCTGTCCCCATGAACACGTGCACAGCCTGGGGGTGGCTGCCCCCAGGTGACACCCACAGGACAACATGTACACCAACATACACACAATAGGAAATGCAGCCTTACATGCCTTATCATACAGTTTGGACAGGCTGTCGTGTTGTAGGTGTGCCCCTCACTCCCTGGGAGCTATCTGTGGCTGGCATATGTCCATCTGAGACAGGCATGGTGACATATGCCAGTCACTTGTACAGGGATGCGTTGAACAGCAATGGACCGATCGGTGCACCCGGCCGGCCCATTGCATTCAATGTGTGCGGGTACGCGTTGTACCCCTGTACGCGTTGATCAGCAATGGACCGATCGGTGCCCCCGGCCGGCCCATTGCATTCAATGTGTGCTGGGTACGCATTGTACCCCTGTACGCGTTGTACCGCAATGGACCGATCGGTGCCCCGGCCGGCCCATTGCATTCAATGTGTGCGGTGCAGCGTGGTACCTATGCAGCGTTGTACCGCAATGGACCGATCGGTGCCCCCGGCCGACCCATTGCATTCAATGTGTCGGGTACGCGTTGTACCCTATGCAGCGTTGATCAGCAATGGACCGATCGGTGCCCCGGCCGGCCATTGCATTCAATGTGTGCGAGTACGCGTTGTGCCCCTGTGCGCGTTGTACCGCAATGGACCGATCGGTGCCCCGGCCGGCCCATTGCATTCAATGTCTTGAGTGCACGCGTTGTACCCCTGTACGCGTTGTAACGCAATGGACCGATCGGTGCACCCGGCCGGCCCATTGCATTCAATGTGTGCGGGTACGCGTTGTACCCCTGTACGCGTTGATACCGCAACGGACCGATCGGTGCCCCGGCCGACCCATTGCATTCAATGTGTGCGGGTACGCCGTTGTACCCTGTACGCGTTGTACCGCAATGGACCGATCGGTGCCCGCGGCCGGCCCATTGCATTCAATGTGTGCGTGGTACGCGTTGTACCCCTGTACGCGTTGTACCGCAATGGACCGATCGGTGCGCACCCATTGACAATGGCCTTGCCTGGCAACGGACGCGTTTCGAAATTCGAACGAGTCGGTTGCTGGAAATTCAGTTGGTCACCCACAACAATGTTGCAAAATCATGTATGTCATGAAGTTGAAGATTTGAAGGATGCCGTGGGCGTGTATTGGTGCTGCTATTCCATGGATTGGCCAGATTCAGAAGATGCAAACGACTTGGACCTATCACTTTGGACACAAGGGACAGTATCTGCCTCTCCAGCACATATATATTGCTGGCTGTTCCCCTGAGAGCTCACTTGCCTGCACTACATGCTCCAGGACGACATCTGCCACTGCACTGCTGCTGTCTCTGCCCCTCTGGACCCTGCAATGGCACGTACTGTGGAGAGAGCCCCAGCCTTCAGCCTTGAGGAGAACCAGGCCCTGCTGGACAGCCTACTTCCACAGTACAGCAAGCTGTATGGGACACCAGGGGAGCAGGTGAGTGTTCTGTGCACTGCCTTTCTGAATGTGCATTTTGTCTGACTAGCAAGGCTGAAAGTCTGCACGCCACTGGCTAGCAGGCTCACTGAGTAGTTGTCACCCCCATAGTGTGTAGTGACATGCACTGGACAGGTATGGTGCAGTGACAGTGCATTTGAACAAGGTTTTACTTCCCATGCAATGATACCATGTAGTGACGTCTGGCAAACTGTCCATGGGCAGCGTTGCACTGCCTGTGTACATCATGTGCCCCTGTGAATGAGACATGTATATACAACTGTGTCATGCACGGATATGTTGCATGTGTAGTAATGGCCTTTTCACTTTGTCATCCTGACAGGTTAATGCCCATCGGAAGTAGGAGATCTGGAAGGACATCGTCCGGGCTGTCCGGTCCGTGGGGGTCTACAAGGGCCGGATCCGCAACTGCCAGAAGAGGTGGCAGGACCTTCGGGGCTGGACCCGGAGGTTTGCACGGGTCCAGCTGAAGCTGTCGCCTCCTCGCAGGAGGGGCGGAACACGGACCCTGACCCCCACATGCTCCAGATCCTGGCGGTGGTGTTTCCAGACCTGGATGGGCAGCTGAAGGCCAGACAGCAGCAAGGAGGGGTGAGTCAAAGACTGCACTGTGAACTCTGTATTACATGCTTTGTGCCCTCCTCTGGCCTGGTTCAACTGCCACAGTACAGCAGTCATGTTGTCCAGGAGCCATGTCCCTCTATTGTGCACTGCCCACTCCTCATCTGATACCCAGGTGTGGCCCTTACATTCAGGGAATTGTCACTTGGGACTGTGTCCTTGCAGTTTGCTTCACTAAAGGTGGGGGACAGCATCTGTTTCCCTAACTCTGTTGTGGGCATCATGGGTGGGTCCATTGTTCACACAACGCCTGTGTTCGGACATGTAATCTGCGTGTTGCTTTGATATGCGGTCCACTTCTGCTGAGCCACCACATGTGCCTGGGGTATGTGGCACACACCCATGCAGCGGGTGGGAACAATGTTTGGGCCCCAGGAGTATGCAGATTACGTGTGTCACACATACATAGCCAGCTATCCACTGTCCAGGGCTCATCCCTCATTCATGTGGGGCAGGACAGTCATGCCTACTCCAGGCCATGCAATGCACTCTGTACTCCCACTCCCGTGTATCAGCTGACACATTGTGCGCAGTGATTTGACCCCTCAGGTGTCTGCCTCTGTGTCAGTGTGCTGTGGATTTGTTGCCAGGACTGCTGGGGTGTTTCTTGGTAGGGGCTCAGCATGCCACTGGAGATGTGACCATAGGAGACGATACTTGTGTGTCACATAGGTGTTTGATCAGCTGCCCGTGCAGACTGGGGTATGCGAATGTGAAGTTCAGGCAGCTGTTCCCCATTCACAGCAGATTGTGAGGGGCTCAGGTTCAGAGGGTAGTGTCACAGGTCTCCCATATGTCCAATCGGTATGACCTGGACAGATGAGGGTTAAGATGATGTGTTGTGTGGGGGATGTACATGTGCACTTGTGCAGCTCCAGGACTTGCATTCCCCATGACCTACTATTGTGACACAGTGCAGAGTGTTGTTGTCTGGCTGCCAAGTCATACATCACTGAGACAGTGATGTATGACTTAGCAGTCATAACTCAGCCATGGCATGTGTCTACTTATTGGTGATCCTGCAGGGGAGTGACATGTGCTACATGCACACCATTGTGGCGATGGCTATCAGGACATGGGTGCATCATGGTGTCTGTCGCTGGTATGCATCACATGCATATCCTATTTGACTCTGGGCGTCCCTTTCATCCGGAAACCTGTACTGACTCAGTGGCAAGAGTTGTGATGTGTGCATGTCCACATGCTACACCGTGTCCTCTGCACTGTCCAACTACTGTGTAGTTGGTGCATGTGTCCACACTGGGGTGTTGCTATCCAACAGACACCAGACAGATGGGTGCAAGGCCATGTGGGATGTGAGTGCCATGGTTGGCATCAGACTGACAATTGGCTTCTCCTGTTCAGTTAGGGCACTTTTAGCAATGTACAACTAATGATGCCAGGGCTTGCTCTGTAATGTGCTGTGCTCACAGTGGTGTATGCGTTTGGTGCAGGTGACTGATGTCTGTCTGTTTCCCCATTGTTTGAAGATACGTCCACGGCCACGGAAGGGGACAGCTCCACGGACCAGGAGGAGCCGGAGAGCCAGACTGGGTCAGCAGCCGAGAGTGGTCGGAGGGACCCAGTGGCACGGAGGGCGAGGGGAGCCACACCGAGGAGTCCTCAGCACCATCCACCTCAGCTGAGGACCAGAGCAACTCGGAGGATGACTCCCTTATGGAGGCGGGTGTCAGCAGCCACCACACCCCAGCTAGTGTTGCTGTCCCCGCCACCACCAGCACCACCACCGCCCTCCCATCGGCTCCCATTCCCCAGGTCCGTGGAGGCTCCCATGTTCGGGAGCGTGTCTCCTTTGGGCCAGGCACCGCACCCCCTGCCCCTGTGTCCCCTGCTGCCCTGAGTGAGGAGTCTGTGTACCTCCTTCGCCAGCTCCATGTAGGGCAGACAGCCATGCTGAGTGTCCTCCATGCGCACACCGCTCTGTTGACTCAGCTGGTGTCGTTCATGGAGAGCATCTCATCGGGCATGTCTGACCTACAGAGGGGCAATAGGTCCATGGACTCCTCCCTGACGGCAGCAGTGTCCCTCCTCAGACAGTCCCTCACCCCTCCTGCCTCTGCTCCATCCACACTCCCCAGCACCTTACCCGTCCCAAGCACACACACACCGGCACAGGGACACACCAGCACACACACATCCAGCACACAGACACACACGCCACAAACAAAACGCACACGCACGCACAGTCAGGGGACTGAAACCAGACTCACAGGGGATGGGGCCCTGGAACACACACACGCATCCACGAGCACTGCGCAGTCCTCAGTTGCCTCTCCCTCCAAAACACCCTCCCTTGCCTCACCTGCAACCCCAAAGACCCAGCGGCTCTTCCTCAGTGACCTCGGCCTCTTCCCCTCCGATCCAGCTGATACAGCATTCAGGGGGAAGAGGAAGCCCACCCACACGGAGCAGAGTGCCCCTCGCCCCCGGACACCCTCCCCCAGGCGCAGACAGACTGAGGCCCCCACCCGCAAGTCCCCCCGGAGTCGTAAGAGCAAGACCCCACCGCCCTGCAGCTCAGGCACCAGGTCTCCTTCCTCCATCCCTCAGGCCCCCACTCCACAGGTGCCCCACCACACCCTGCCCCAGGTTCCCCCACCCACAGATATACCATCCCCAAGAGAATCCTGCCTTCTCCCCCTGCCACTTGCTCTCCCGGCACCACACCCCCGCTGCGCTTGTCTGTGCCACTGATGTGGTGAGGGTGTCCTCCCCCTCTGTCCAGCCCACCTTGCCTGTTCCCCATTCTCCTCCCCTGGTGGTAGGCACTGCAGTGGAGTCCACTACCACCCTGTCTGACTTGGGCACTGCAGTGGCGGACCTGTCCACTCCATCTGCAGGGTCCACTGCAGTCGTGCCGGCACCCACAACATCTGAGTCATGCCCCCCAGTTGTGCCGGCACACACCATGTCAGACACCTCCACTGCAGTTGTCAGTGGCTCTCCAGCACCCACCACCCCTTCCCTGCTTCCTCCTGGTGAGCCCTGATCCTGTCCCTGCGGTGCCTGGCCTGCCCCCGGTTGCCCCTCCTAGTGGATTGTCCCTGGTTTTGTGCAGGCATGCGTAGGGTGACATCTGCCACTGTCACCCAGTTTGGACTTTGACAATGGACTGGCCATTGGCCTTTGTGTTTTTCTGGACTTTGTTTTCATTACACACATATGCTGAATAAAGCAACTTTCTGTTCTCTAGTGCTTATGCTTCTGATGTACATGTTGTTGATGATGCTAACCATGCCCTTGCAGCAGTGATTGTGATATTTGGTCTCATGATAATGAAGTGTTACTGTGCAGGAACCCATGTGGTCCAGGGGAATGTGTCCTATCCTGTGGTGTATCCATGTCATCCATAGCAGCATCTGAGGGTGTCATGTGTTCAGTATTTGGCAATGGGATTTCCTACTTAGATTAGCTATTTCACATCTGTGGCTTCCACCCCTGCACATCTGTTGTGCCTGCCATTGTTCAATTCGTCTACTTCCCTGACCGTGTGGCCATCTCCACTGGACATGCAGGTTTGGGCATCAATGGGGAAGGACTCATCTGTGTTGTCAGTGCAACATTGCTATATAAGTGTGTTGGATCTGTGCTGATGATTACGTTGGCACTTCCATGACCAGGCTGATGTGACGGGAGCCCTCATTTGGTGCTAATTGTTGATTGTGTGACCAAGTGCTCAGCTGACATGATGGGGCCCTACTGAGGCAACATATGGCACAGCTTTCCTCACACAGAAGTGGAGTCCCCTCATGGCAGTGTGTACTCCTGTGACATTGCCTGCGCCCAAGGTGTGTGTTGTATGTGCATGTCTGTGTGTTCACTTCCGTTTAGCTGTGCATGCTGTGATCCCTAGTGTTGTACCTGTTTGTGATGCTTGCTGAGTTGACCTATGTTCCCCCAAAGTCTTCTCCCTGGGTTCTCTGTGATGTGGGTGCATGGCACATTACTGGTCATCAGGGTGTCACCCATAGGTGTGTTTGCTGTCAGGGCTGAGTTTGTGTGCAGACGCAGATGGGTCACAGTCAGGTTTCCCCTTGGCACTTGTTGTTTGCCCCTGTCATGTGATTTCCAGTTTGTGTTATCTTTCAGTGATTGTGACACGTTGTGTGTGTGTGACTGCTGGCACTCCTCAGGGTCCGGGCTGCAATGTTGGTTGTTGTCTATGTGTGTTCTTTGTGGGTGACCTTGGCTTCTTCATTGGTGTGTGACTGTGGCTGGGATCCCATTGGTTGGTGTGGTATTGCCGTCATGTCCATGTACAGCATAGTGTGCAGTGTGTCAGACATTCAGGAGTCTTGTTGAGTGGCCATGTGTGATGTGTTTCTGCACCTTGGTTCCCACCCACCACCCTGGAATAGTCATGGGTGCATGTGCAATGTCACCAGTGCATGTGTGCTTCACTGCTGCACATTGTTGGAGGTCGAGGGGTGTGGTGTTGAGTGTGTGCAGATGAGAGTTGTTGCCCGGCTAGGCCCCTGCCTCCATGTTGGCCTTGGCTTACTGGCCATGCTGATTGATTTGTGCTTGTGTAGGTGTGATGGTAGTTTGTTGCTCAGGACACATGACTGTGGTTCACAGTGTGAACGACATTTAGCTTTGTCATCACAGTGGGATTGTAATGCAGCCCAGGGTCACCACATTGTGGGGGCCCTGGGGGTAGTGCTGTGGTGTGTCTGTGTCTTGCTGTGTCAGTTGCTGTTCCTACGTGCCTGTGTGACATGTGTGATTTGTGCTCCCTCTCATCTGACAATGCCTGCTTGCCCACATAGGGGATTTGGATCCATGAGTTACCTTTGTGTGGCACTGTATGCACATCTGTATGATTGGTATTCAGGTCTCCTCATGTGTTGTGTGGTTGCCTGGGGACACTGGCACCCCCCTCACCTGTTGTGTATGATGTGCAGTGTGGGTCTGCCTGTTTGTGTTTGTGCATCTGCACCACTGCATTGGCATATCTTGGGTGTGCCATTGGCTGTATGTAGTTTGGTGGGTTTCCCCTGCTGTCCCTGGGACTCCTAGGTCATCGGTCAGCACAATGATCATGGTTTGTGTGTCCCATTGCTTCCATGGTATGGTATCTGTTCACCTCACATCTACAGTCTCCACAGGGTATCTGCATTTGTGTGCCCATTGGTGCAAATATGTGGGTCTGCATTCTGATGGTCACTTCTGTCATTGTGTCATTGATGAATGTTGACAGTGTCAGCCCCCATGGGTGTTGTTTGTCTGCACATGGCCAAAGGTATGTCTTATTTGCACTGCAGTATTTGGCTCCCCCAATTTATGTTGCAATGGGACACATGCACTACTTTGCCACTGATGTGTTTTTTGTTCTGTGACCAGGAATCATCCATGCAGTTTGGCAGTTGCAGCTCTTTCTTTGTCAACACTTACCTTTTGGTCACTGTGATGATGGGGGTTTGGACCCCATTGCCACAATGTTCAAAATGTGCTTCAGCTATTGACCCCACACTTACATTTTGGTCACTGTGGTGATGGGGCGTTAGACCCCATTGCCACAATGTTCAGAATGTGCTTCAGCTATGGACCACACACTTACCTTTTGGTCACTGTGATGATGGGGGTTTGGACCCCATTGCCACAATGGTCATGGCCTGCTTGCATTGTGGGGGCCACACACACATATGTGTGGCACATGTGCTAGGGGGTCACATTGTATGTTCAAAGTCATGTTCAGTGTTGTAGGCATTTGACACAGTCTACACACCCTTGTCATGGTGTTGGGGGGATGTCTTTTTCTTGCATTCCCTAGGTTGTGGTGTGCTGGTTGTGTCATGCATTGTCCATCCTATGAGTGGGGGTGGTAGTGGTGGTAGGCATCCAGCCCCCCCTGGCTAAGGGTGGTAGTAGTGGTAGGCATCCAGCACCCCCTGGGTGAGGGTGGTAGTAGTGGTAGGCATCCAGCCCCCTGGGTGAGGGTGGTAGTAGTGGTAGGCATCCAGCCCCCTGGCTAAGGGTGGTAGTAGTGGTAGGCATCTGGCACCCCCATAGCTAAGGGTGGTAGTGGTGGTGGGCATCTGGCACCACCCTGGCTAAGGGTGGTAGTAGTGGTAGGCATCCAGCCCCCTGGGTGAGGGTGGTAGTAGTGGTAGGCATCCAGCCCCCCTGGGTAAGGGTGGTAGTAGTGGTAGGCATCTGGCACCCCCTGGCTAAGGGTGGTAGTAGTGGTAGGCATCCAGCCCCCCTGGGTGAGGGTGGTAGTAGTGGTAGGCATCCAGCCCCCCTGGGTGAGGGTGGTAGTAGTGGTAGGCATCTGGCACCCCCTGGCTAAGGGTGGTAGTAGTGGTAGGCATCCAGCCCCCTGGGTAAGGGTGGTAGTAGTGGTAGGCATCCAGCCCCCATGGCTAAGGGTGGTAGTGGTGGTGGGCATCTGGCACCACCCTGGCTAAGGGTGGTAGTAGTGGTAGGCATCCAGCCCCCCTGGGTGAGGGTGGTAGTAGTGGTAGGCATCCAGCCCCCCTGGGTGAGGGGTGGTAGTAGTGGTAGGCATCTGGCACCCCCTGGCTAAGGGTGGTAGTAGTGGTAGGCATCCAGCCCCCTGGGTAAGGGTGGTGGTGGTGGTGGGCATCTGGCACCCCCTGGGTGAGGGTGGTAGTAGTGGTAGGCATCCAGCCCCCTGGGTGAGGGTGGTAGTAGTGGTAGGCATCCAGCCCCCCTGGGTGAGGGTGGTAGTAGTGGTAGGCATCCAGCCCCCCTGGCTAAGGGTGGTAGTAGTGGTAGGCATCCAGCCCCCCTGGGTGAGGGTGGTAGTAGTGGTAGGCATCCAGCCCCCCTGGGTGAGGGTGGTAGTAGTGGTAGGCATCCAGCCCCCCTGGCTGAGGGTGGTAGTAGTGGTAGGCATCCAGCCCCCTGGCTAAGGGTGGTAGTAGTGGTAGGCATCCAGCCCCCCCTGGGTGAGGGTGGTAGTAGTGGTAGGCATCCAGCCCCCCCTGGGTGAGGGTGGTAGTAGTGGTAGGCATCCTGTGTGCATATGTGGCATTGGTGATGGGCATCCCGCCCGTATGGTGCTGCTGTTACTGGTGTAAGTATATTCTGCATCCCTCTGTGTGTGTGATGTGTCGTGTACGTGTTGTATGTGTTTTGTGGTTGGTGTCTGACTTACCTTCAGCGCCGTACGCGTCCATGCCTGTTCCGGTAGTAAATGTAGAATATTGGTATGATCGGGACGAAGGGATTCATGGTTGGTTCGTGTCGTTCGTCCTTCTCGTTGCTTCGCGTCGTCCTCGTCGCTTCGCGTCGTCCTCGTCGCTGGCATGTTCGTCTCGTAGCCGTGGATTGTGTTGTGGCGCAAATCGGAGCTTATGTGCGCCTCTCCCGGATGCTTTGACGTGCTGTGCGTAGCGACGGGTTCGGCGCGTACGGGAAGCGCATCGTACTTGTTCGGCCGGACGGAGCTGCATTTTCCCTTCCGTGCGACTCGATTCTGCGTTTCCGGATTCGCCTCGGTCGGAGAACAGGACCTGGATTGGGTGAGTACGGCTCGGCCGGATTCTGTGCTGTTGTGCGCATCGTACTTACTCGTTCGGTGTGCTGTACGGATCGGTCGGGAAACAGGCATTCGCATGGCTTTTTTCCCGACCGAATGGTATTGGGTGCGCCTCCGACCGAGATCGGAATCGGCCCCTATGTTTGAAAAATAATACACACACATGCAAATAGTACAAGTATAGTACAAATATATATAGAAATATGCAATTATTTAAGGAAATCTCTTCCAGTTTTTTAACTTTCCAGTTTGTCAATCTTCTCAGCTGTTAGTGTGGAATTCATGAATGACAGAATGGAAAGCCATCAAGAAGCCCAATTTTCTTTATTTTTTTTGCTTTAGAAAACAAATGCAAGAAACCAGTTATTTTCTGTCTGCATTTTTCAGCAAAAAAACTGAAAACCGGGAGTCTTAATTATAAGGATATTGCAAGTTCCCTCAGAGTTCCATGACCCCTAAAGGAACTTGGCCTTCGTCATGAAACTCCTTGATGACCTCCAATATCCTGGCCTGGACGGCAGGTGTAATGTTATCACCAATATAAATAAACAAGGAATTAGTAATAAAAAAACCACCTAGTTCACTGCACCATCACCTAGTTGCAGACCATTGAGTCGTAACTGTGGAGTTATCAGTAAGCAGGAAAATGGTGTAAGCCTGTCATATATGTTGTCGTTATATGTGGGCTCTATCATGCCAGCTATTTATGTTTGTCACCAAAATTAGAAACAATGTTGTCTTTGTCCTGGAGGTCTTTCCAATATTAATTTCAACCATACGACTGGGCAGATATCACTGCAATTTGCTGAAGAAACTGTATGGTAACACTGTTCTGATTGGATTAGGGATTCCCTTCAATGACCTAGTTTTGTTAAATTTCAGCATTGCAATGTAAGAAGAACAAACATGTGAAAGTCATTAGGCTATATATAATGCACCTGCCAAACCTATGAATAGACAACCTGCTTACAGTGTTTTCCTCTATTCAGAAAACATGAATACTTGAACAAGAATCATTATGTACCTCTTCAGGACTGTTCAGCTTGGTTCGAAGTGTGCTGTACCCATAATGTCTGTTTTTTTCCAGGATTTGTGCGATAGCGTTTATTAGGTTTCTCTCATAGTGATCGGAAAAAACTTTATTCATAATTAGTGGTCCCAATTTTTGTAGGAGTTGTTTTTTCATTTACTACTGTTGTGCATATTGTTTTTGTTCTTATTTTATTGCTGCATATCCATATTATTTTTTTTGATCAGTGTAAAAAAATGAAGTCACAGCCTTATGAAGTATCAGATATATTTAAGTAGCAAATATAGGCTCACTCTTCGATGCATGTATGTTTTGATGCGCTCTGCAGTCCATCATGGGTCAATAGTAACAACATGGAAAGGCACTCAAAATGTCTGTATTTTTCCATTTTTATAAAAAAATAGAGACAATTTCTATCCAGGCAATTGGCTGTCATGTAGAGGACTCTGAATAGGCCAGGTGTTATCAGACAGATTTTTTGCATACATTGCTACTACAACTTTGCAAGTTTTGAAACTGGGAAAAATTCTCTCTCCTTGGACGATAATGGCTGACCATTCACTTTATCATATCTGACATGCTTGATACCTCAATATTTAAACTGAGATTTACAGTTGCTGAATTGACAAAAGACATGTCAGCTGCATGTTAAAACATAAAGAAATATTAGAACATTGGAATATGGAGCACTCCATTGAAGACAATGGAGTGCTCCGTGCTTCTACGGGTCGGTAAAAGCCCGCAAAGCAACATTCCAATGTTGTTTTACAAACCGCCTCGAACTCCGAGAGGCCTTTGTTTAATTTGTTAGAACATTCTGCCCTCTAGTGGCAGAATGTTCTAATAGCCTTATAGCCCTTCGTAGCTGGGCTATACCGGCTATTAAAGTCCCTCTCCCTTGTTAAAGGCCCTCGCCTTCGGCTCTTTAACGCTGGAGCGGGCCTTTAATAGCCGGTATAGCCCACTACGGCGGGCTATAAAGCTATATTCTAACCTTATTCCCATTGGATTACAGTTCGGCTCATTACTCTTTATTTCGGTAAAATACCATAAAAGAGGCACACAAAAAATCTGTAATATTTACAATTAAAATAAACTTTGTAATCTGAGGCACATTATAGCCAGCATTTGAGAATGTAGTAGTATTCATTAGTCAGCTTGAGTGTGCTGCCTACTATTCTGGAATGTATTAATACAGAAGCCGCAAAAACAACTCCGTTAGGTCAGACTGTCCATTGAAAAACTTTTTTTTGTTTCCCTAATAGCTTTGGCTCTGTTCGCCGATTGTGCATGAAACTTTCCAAAAATAAAAGGACATTCACTTTGGTTTTTGCACAGCAAGTTTCATGCAGATCTGTCAAGCAGGAGCTTAAAAATGGTGGGCTGGCAGTTCCAAAAGGGGAAATTGACCATTTGACCTCCCGTAGATTCTTTGCTCCTCAATATGGAGAAAGCAGCTTAAAAGAAATGCAGCAAACTTAAGATGGTAATGGACCTTGTGTCATGGAAATACCTTTGCTGAATTAATATATTCAAAGCCAGATCTAAAAATCTAATGATTCTTGGCATGACTCATCCTCCGATTTTTCTCTCTGGCCTATTGTCATCCTTTCAGCAACCACTTGCCTGTGCAAGCATTCTTTAGATCTTAAGTAACCCTCCGAGAGATTGTGTACAACTTCCTCTGTGCTAATGTATTTCAAAACATTGTATTTTACAAACCATTTAGATTTCATGATGTCAACATAAGTGTGTGCTCCACTGTGCAGTGACTTAAATGAGATGTTTTACAGCTTTACATCACTTCACTTTTTGATGGCTAGTTGTGAGCAGTTTTTCTGCATTGTTATTGTGTAATTCAGTGGTGTATAATTCTTATCAATCACCAACACTTCACAACAGTAGACACTCTGATGGCATGATGAGTAGGAGTGTGGCATTGTTTAACTTGCCTACCTCAACCATCGACTGAACTTACACTGTCCCACTAGACACCTGCACTCCTCTTCACTCGCCCTTGCACACACTCCCCGCATCCGTTCGCAGCCGCAGCGATGGCCGCTCCTTCTCCAACATCGCTGCCAAGACCGCGAACGACCTTCCCCTCCAGCTCCGTACAGCCCCCTTGCTGGCATACGTCAGAAAGAGACTCAAGACCTGGCTCTTCAACAGAGGCACAGCTCCCAGACGCCACTAGGGGTGACAGTGTTGCACTTTACAAATGCTGTTTGATTAATTGATTGATTTGACTGTGGACTCCGCAACTAGTGTTCGGTTAGAACAGATTAGGGGCCAAATGTGTAACGCAATTGCTAGCAGTATCTGCAGCCCCACTCTCCTAAGTGTGCTGCTGTTCAGCGAGTCCCTTCAGGTCTCAGGCTCCCATAACTAGCATTAATTCAGAACGACACTGGAATAAAAAATCTGATTTTCCCCAGTACTCTTGATAATGACACATACATGTTGAATCACTATTGTGCCTGACAGGAATCTCATTGGGCCCGTCACAATATATTGCTGGTCCCAATCATTTTGTGTTCTGCCAGGAGTAGGAAATCTCAGTCATCTGCTCTGAAGTTTATTTTGCTAAAGAATCTGCAGATGTTTGGCCAAGTCGTTTTCTTGGACCTATGCGTACTGGCTAATGCTATGTCTGATCCATCAGAAGGTTTATTGTTGTAGCTTCCCTTCTTTGTTCCAGTGCCAACATATGCATGCAGGCCAAAGAAAATAGTTGGGTGTGGTTGGATGCGATATGAAAAATAATGTAGAAAATTGCAATCAAATACATAAAATATTTAGAGACACTGAGGGTATTGGGCTCTTTCTCAAAGACCCCCGGAACACTGTGCATCAAATAAACTGGTGCATCAACAGAAACACCCTACGGTTTAAGAAATATGCCCAAAGGATTGGAAAGCGCCTAGGTGCATTAACATTCAGATCAAGATGTGCTATATGTAATGCGATCTGCTGCAGGGATCTCTTGAGCTTATGTCAGTTTAGCTAGAATAATGTTACCACCTGCAATTTTCATGTAAATCTCAATGGGAGCCAAAACTCAAGCCTGCCCCTCTTTGACGACTACCTCTCGGGCTAGGCTCATGTTCCAGCTACACTAAGGGCCTGATTACGCGTTTGTCGGATGGGATACTCCGTCACAAACGTGGCGGATATCCTGTCCGCCAAATTACAAGTTCCATAGGATATAATGTGTTGTTTATGCAGTTCACGACTTGTTCCAACCCTTCAATATATATGTGTTCCAACACTCACTAGCCAGACCTCCAATGTCTTGGAGATGTTGTGGTTGCAGATTAAAAGTGACCGCACACATCTTTGTTGGTCTTGTTAACATATCGTATCCTCCTGGAGTCACCTCTGCCACTCATATGGATGTGATAGAGCTGGAAGAGGAATGACACAAGCCCCACTACCTTGCTCTTCAGATTATCACCACTGAACTAGTGGTACATGAGATATCAATGATGCCACTCTAGTATGTATAATCTGCAAATAGTGTGCAAAGTGCCATTATATGCGCCCAATTTTGACCCTGATGATTATAGTAGGGGCACAAATTGACCAGCCCTTGATGAGCTGTGGCCAGGCTTTCCATGCTCCACAGTCTGATGCATTCAAGGCTGTGAGCTGCCAAGATGTAAAAGAACTCTTATGCAGTCTTTCTAAAGGTGTACACTTAGCGTTAAACTCCACCCCCTGCTATCAGAACAAATCCATTGTTGGGACAGGAATGTCGCCTGCTTGGTAGACTGGCGTGTAACCCTTCCCTCAGTGCCTGACTGCCTATGAAACTGGTAACCTGACTTTTATTTTGGTCCTAGCATGACACTCACCTGGTGTGCAAGCAGAGGTCCAGAGCAGTCCCTGATGGTGCGAGGTCCAGGACCTGTCCTATGTCATGGTAGGCACACCAAGCATGCCCTCATATTGGGCAATAACCTAGTGTCCTTGTTCTGGGTATCACACATAAAGTGTTGGGAACAGCATAGCATGTTTTTGAATTTATACAGTGACCAGATCTTAAGCTCTGTGTCAGTGTGTGCGTGGTCTACAGACCGCTCTAGTGTGAAAGGTCTTCTGTTGTGTGAAACCTAGAACCTTGTGCTGATATCTTGTGTGGGTGTGGTGTGTGTGTAGTTCATGTATGGAAGTAGAACCATCTGTGTTGTGTGAGTCTGAGTTGCTACATTTTAAAAGAGCAATTTCGCTCTACTATTTTTTTCATTTACCAATCCATCTTGTATTGCTAAATAAGAAAAGTGCCCTTTTGAAGGTGCGTGTGAGCATGCATGCTGAAAGCTTTCCCGCTCCTACAAATGGAGGCGTCAGCCGCATTACTACATCTTTTGTTTTTTTTTGGTTTGGTTGCCATGCTGCTGTGCTATGCATGCTGGACAGCATGGATAAAAAACAGTAGCTAAGCCAATAGTTCTTATAAACTAGACCTATTGACTTTGCCAATACTTGTTATTTTTCTACACATACGTTTATAACATCTTCCAGTCACTATCCATGTTGCTGTCCGCCACGCCCATGCTGCTTTCAGTCCTGCCCTTCCCCCATTCCTTTTGAGTCCACTACATCCATACCCGTTGCTTTTACGTCACTTCCTTTGCTTCTTTTGCAATCGGTAACTAAAAAGAAAACAAAAAAAGCACCTGTGTCATTTTATTGCCACAAGTGTGTGTAGTGCACCCGCCCACAAAATGGTGCAGGCAGCCGTGTTAAAGTCGTTTGTCTTTTTATTTTTTTATTTTAGCCATGCAGCACAGCATCGCTGGTGCGGTACAGCATGGCTAAAAAAAACGTTGAGAAAGTCGAAAGGTTACAATGGGGAGAGCTGTTGGCTTTGCCAATGCCTGTTCTTTCTGTAGTTGGCTAATTAATGTTTCCACCTTCTGGCTTGCCACACTCTACTGCTCAAAGCTTCATATTCACCTTCCTGTTTGTAGAGCAATATATTTTTGAACACTTAGTCATAAGCCTTATTGAATCATTGAGCGACAAAGTGCAATGCATCTTGCGACAGGGCCTCCGCTGGGTACTCGTGAGACTAAGCTACTGCTGTGCCTTTAACATCCACTCCCACGGCAGTACTTAGCTGGATGGAAACATCAGTCAAAAGCCATGAAAAGGAAGCCATTATCTTTTTGAGTGCACTGGTTCAATGGAATATGCTTCTTTAACGCCATAGAGGACCTTAAGTGTACAACAGTATCAACAACATATTTTCTTGATGTTTTATCTGCTTGTGTGGTAATGTGTTATGCAGGCATGAGCAGCACAGTGGTTGAGCACATGAAAATTGATTGTAGACTGTATGATGTCTGCTCTTTCTGATGTATTTATGAAAATAAGCAAGTGTAAGTAAGACAACAGCTGCACTTGAATATGTCCTACTATCTCCTTAAAATAATTTTCCTTCTTCAATGCCTAGCAAGTACAAAATTCAAAGTTAGATGGCGAAAACTTTCACCAATGCCAGGCAATTTTTCAGTAAAGATTGGGAAATTTGTCCTGGTGCCTGGTAGTTTCGTCACTTTCTTTAAGTGAGTCTTGCAATGAGGATTTTCCGAAAAAATGTTTTTTTGCTCTGGTCTGTCCTAAAAATGTTGTTTTGGTCTGGGACGTATGACCATACATGCCAACCCTCCCGATACAGGCGGGAGACTACCGATTTCAAGGCTAGGCTTGGCTTCCGCCTCCCGATTCATCCATGCAAAAACCTGATTCCTCTGCGGGCTTCAGATAACAAGAGCTGGTCTTGTGTGACTCGGATTATGCACTACCAATAACCTGCTTGTGCAAGCAAGTGCACAACATTTTTGTCACTGATTCTCTGCCTGCCGTAGCGATTTCTCTGTGCTCCTGACCGGTAAGGAAAAAACGTATATTTGAATTTCTGATATCCGATTCTGCAGCAGCACACTTGCAAGTCCCATACACGCCTACAGACCCGATGCAGGCCGCTATAGAAGTCAATGGGAGGTATACATTCTCCCGATTATTATTTTTTAAATATCCCACTTTCCTCTTCCAAAATGTTGGCATGTATGGTAGAAGTAACTGCAGAATTGGCCAAAGGACATGTAAAATTGAACAGAATCAGTGCACATTGGGCACCAGGGCACTTCTGCAGTGGTTCGTACCAATTTTATATTGTGACCTTTCACAGGTGCCAATGGAAAAAGGAATTTTTGTAGAAGCCAGAGGGTGCTTGGCAATTGTGCGGCTCAGCTACCACCAGTGCTCCAGAAAAACGGTGACAACTCTTTGCCGCACATTTTTATAGAATTGTGCAAGAAGCACTATGAAACTGTGCTTAATTTGTGCCGGTGGTTGCAGATAGTGGGCACCATCACTCTTTTTTATTGACCAGGACATATTTCTCATAATCCGAGTTTGACCAAGAGCAAATGAGAGAAAGGCCAAAAAGAAGGGGGGAAGGGAGATGAAAATAGTAACAAGGGGAGAAAGTAGGGATGGAAAAGAACATGCTGGAATGAGATAAAGAGAGGAAGTGAAGGGTGGTGGAAGAAAGAAGTATGGGGTTCAATTGGGACTAGGCAGCGCTGCCAGTCGGCTACTAAGAAATACTTTGAACCCTTATGTTTATTTTATATACTTTTTAAAATTAAGAACCAGCCTTAAATGTCTGCACGAAATGCAATTCAAATGCTCACGGTAATTTCTTTTTGTCTTTGCAGGGTCGCCATGTTAAAACAGGACAGCTCGCTGCTATTAAGGTTATGGATGTCACAGGGGTAAAGTATTTTTTTTTCTTTAAACCTTAGCTGCCTTCATTAATAATGAAACACACGGGGGAGCAGCTTATAAAAGGAATAAATGTGAATGACGCCTCCTTTATCTCACGGCTGCAAAAAAAATATTAATTTCACGAGAAGTGGTTAGTATGTTTAGACCCTATGCATTAATTCTGACCACAGTGCATGCAGAGGAAATCTATCGCGATTTTTAGATGCCCTGAGAATTTATTGAATTGTTTTTCTGCAGCTAAAATGAAATGCAAACCTCAATGTTCTTTAATATGTAGAGATGGGAGTCTGCAATTAAAGGGCCACTTAGATGAAACATGGATATATAAAATAATTTGGTACTTTATCATTAAATATTATCTCAAATACTAGCCAGAATTGTCATGCTTCATATCTCATATGATGCCCTACTCTGGAGAACAGTGAAAAAGGACTTGACTTGCTCTCTCGTTTGCAGCTATTGACAACAGATGCTGTCTGTATGCATTTAATATAACTCACACTAAATATAGGGTAGTGGGATGACTAGGACTGAAGAAGAAGGGGGGGGGGGAAGTAGAGTGTGTAAATGTAGGCATGGCCATTATATGGACGTAAACCCTCACTCACCCAAGGGTGACATGTTTCATCATTGGGTTCCTCCAACACACTGGGACCGCAAGGTACTCAGTGTGGGCTACAACTTCCCCTCAGGGAAGTAGCAGGAGCGTTCTCACAAAGCACATGAATGTATATACACCTCTAAGGTGTAAATGAGGGGCAGAGTGCAAAAAAGGAAGGAATTGGTATGCGAGTTAAAACCATCTCAGTAGAGACAACCGAACTTTATTACGACGTCCTACTGGATAGAGTTAAAAAGTACCAAGAAACAGGGTTATGGATGTCTACCCTGTGTGGTGGTCAACATGTTTCAGCCCTAGATGACAATGAATTGTTCGGGGCATTCAACAGGACCATAGTGTCTAGTCACTCTGCAAAAAAGTGTATAACCAAAAACCAAATAGTTAAGATAGGAACAACCATACGCAATTTGTCGTAATCAGATTCGGAAATTCTGTCGATTCTATAGTCACTGTAAGAGTCGGACGATGCCACATGACAGGAACACTAAGAGAGTCCTGCCTGTGATAAGACTCTGGAGTTGGTTGAGTCGGCTTATTTACAGTGACTATAGGATCGCCAGAATTTCCGAATCTGATTACGACAAATTGCGTATGGTTGGTCCTATCTTAACTATTTGGTTTTTGGTTATACACTTTTTTGCAGAGTGACTAGACACTATGGTCCTGTTGAATGCCCCGAACAATTCATTGTCATCTAGGGCTGAAACATGTTGACCACCACACAGGGTAGACATCCATAACCCTGTTTCTTGGTACTTTTTAACTCTATCCAGTAGGACGTCGTAATAAAGTTCGGTTGTCTCTACTGAGATAGTTTTAACTCGCATACCAATTACTTCCATTTTTGCATTCTGCCCCTCATTTACACCTTAGAGGTGTATATACATTGATGTGCTTTGAGAGAACACTCCTGCTCCTTCCCTGAGGGGAAGTTGTAGCCCACACTGGGTACCTTGCGGTCCCAGTGTGTTGGAGGAACCCAATGATGAAACATGTCACCCTTGGGTGAGTGAGGGTTTACGTCCATATAATGGCTATGCCTACATTTACACACTCTACTTTTTCCCCCCGTTCTTCTTTAGTCCTAGTCATCCCACTACCCTATATTTAGTGTGAGTTATATATTTTTGGAAGTAGTATAGGATAGTGTAGTACTTTCTATTTTTTTCTTCTCGTACTACATACTTCCCTTTGACCCTCTGTGTGATTAAATGCATACAGTGTTTCTACCAGGGTTCTCAATGACTTGTTTGGAATCAACATCCTGCCTGTGAAATAACAAAATGTGCACATATATGAACTAGACTAATTTATCAATATAATCGGTCAGCACCTTTGCTAATTTGCTTAGAAAACAACTCTGTTTTGATTACAATTTCCCAACAGAACAAGTAAGGCCATTGTATAGTTATACTTCCAGTAAGGGCGTATTAAGTAACCATCTCTGGTTTACTCACACATCCTGTGGTTGGGCGTAAGTGAAATACGAACAAGTTCAAGGGTCAGTGCAATCCATCTGTGAATGGTTTCCTAACAATGGCTCTCAACATCAAAACTCTGCTTTAAAGGAGTTCTTGGCATGGCCCAGCTTCATGTTCAACCCTATCAGTGCTTAATTTGAGCCGGTGGTTTCTGGTGCTCAACACCGGCACTTAATCATCAACACCGGCGCTTCTCATTAGCACCAGTTCAGGACACATTTATTTATGGTAGGCACAGGGAGATTAAGTGATTTGCCCAGAATCACAGGATGTTGAGCCCCCGCAGAGACTCAAACCGGGTTCCCCAGCTCCGAAGTCGGCAGCTATGGTCATTACGCCACATCCTCTTCCCACTTTCATGGTTAGTAGTTGGTTCTATTTTAGGCAGCGCTAACAGGAGAAATGGGATGGTGCAAGCTCCCGCCTGACGAGAGCCCAGACACTTATTTTTTTTTTTACAAATTAACCACTGAACCCTATACTTTACAATAACCCGGTGAGCTGACATGCGCAGTAAGGAAGTCATTGCTTGGTGCAGTTAGGCGAGAGTAAGGGAGTAAGGGCTTAGTCAGGTGCACATCAGCAATAACCACTGGACAAAAGGCTGGCAAGAGCTAAGATATCCTGGCTTAGATCATCATAGATCGACGAGACTTTGCAAGAGGCAACTGAGAGCGAAAGAAATAACAAACAGAAATTCAACAGCAGCAGTTAATGTCCTGCTCAAAAAATCAAGGTGGAGACCCGAGGATACAAGTTTCTTCTAAAAGTTCATGAAAGCTCATGACAAAAGAAAAGTGGATTTAATTGTTTAGAAGGGTAAGGTAGAGGAGCTAAGCTTATGGCGAGGGGGGAAGCGGACATGTGGAAGAGGTTAGGCACTAAATTTTTCATAGTAAAGTTATCTAAAGAATAATCGGGGGCAGAAGGTGTCCTAAGGTGCCTGAGTACCTTCTAAGATGCTCCTGTAAGAGTACACGTGTTTAGGCAAAGCTGTAGGTGCCAGCTGGTGCCGATGGAGTCTGAAGAAGGTTTTGTGTGCATTACTATACATACAAATGGTCTACAGAGCAGATACTTGTGTGGATTCCATCCAGCAAAGCCACAGCGTCCCATGCATAATGCACCAAGGGGCTGTTAATATAGCCTTATAGCTTGCCGTAGCGGGCTATGCCGGCCAGTAAGGCCCGCTCCAGCGTTAAAGGCCCGAGCCGAGGCGGGGCGCTGCTAGGGAGCGGGACTTTAATGGCCGGTATAGCCCAGCTACGTAGGGCTATAAGGCTATTAGAACATTATGCCACTAGAGGGCAGAATGTTCTAACAAAGCAAAGGCCTCTCAGCGTGAGGGGGTTTAAATCCCCTCGGGCTCTTAGAGGCCTTTGTAAAACAACATTGGAATGTTGCTTTGCGGGCGTTTACCGGCCCGTAGAAGCTCGTAGCACTCCATTGTATTCAATGGAGTGCTCCACATTCCAATGTTCTAATAGTTTTTATGATTTTGCTGATGAGATCTCAGGGCCCAAACACCTCCTTCCACACCACCGTCTACAGCCAACTACCTGTCCACAGAGGGATCTGAGCAGCATGCCTGTTTAGCCATTGGATGGATTGTAGCGCCTGCCGCCAGCACAGAATTGGAATCCTCATAACCTACAGATGCACATGGGGGGCGCGCCATACAGCAAGGCGTGAGTCCATAGTTCCTCAAGGGTAGCCAGCTGTAGTCACATTGCAGAATCATGCTATTTACCAAATATCCAGTCTCCACTTGAGACTAACTGGGTTGCCCAGTAATATAGCCTAAGGTCTGGTACTCCCAATCCACCATCAAACATAGACTGAATGCATTTACGAAAGGATATTCTGGTCAAGCTTCCCCGCCCACAGGTACTTAGTTGCCATTTACTGCAGCTCACCGAAGAAAGTAGACAGAAGGATAGTTTTGCAGCACATATAAATATGGGGTGGGGGGTAACATCTTATAAAGCCCTGCTCTGCCCGTCTTTGAGAGGGGCAGCCGAGACCAAGCCTCCAGTTCCCTTCAAGAGTGGTGCAGCAAATATGAAACATTAAGGTCCCAGGCCTCACGCTGATCGCGAGAGCTGGTCATTCCCAAATATTGAAAATGAAATGTCGCCACCTGTAGGTGAGACATAAGGATAGTCTGCAGAGCTGGACCCACTCGGGATATATATGTGGATTTTTCCCAGTTCACCTGCAGCCCTGAGAATTCCTCATACACCTGAAACATCTGCATTACTCTCAAGAGTGATTCTTATAGCTCTCTGATTTTTTTCCCTTCTGGGGTGCATTGCTGATGAGGCCACCAAGACCTTTCTGAATTCTTGGCTGTCCTGAGAACGTGTTATGCCCATTACAACATCAGCAGACATGGTCTGTTCTATGACATTTCGGGAAGGCCACGCACAGCGTGTGTCCGCTTCTCTTGGTTGACCGTGTGCTATTGCTACCCTGTGGGACAGGGACTCAGTCGCTGATTTTTTTTTGCTTTGAGGGACCTGTGCTGCTGCTGTGTAATGGAACTTCAGGTCCCAGAAGATCTAGTGGCACCCTGTCAGATACCCCGGCCTTGACATCGGGGGGCATGGCCCATATTGTGAAATTAAAGACTGGCTGTCTTCCAAGGAAACACTATTGAGGTACTTTTAGCTTTTTATTTTTTAAGTAGTTTTCATATGATCAAGGGAAAATACGGCAATCTGACTATTTGAACAAACATTTCTGTGTGCTCTGACCCTAAGCGACAAACAATTTCAAACACAAAGTGGCTCTCTCAGAAATTAACAATTTGCTCTATGAGGTTTTTGGTTCTTTAAGGCCCAGAAGATTCAAAACTCCTACTACCTTCAAGCCCTCCTGAAGTGGTGGAAAAAAGCCTCAAATTCTTGAACATGACTGTGTCCACATCAAACTTGAGTTCATCAAAATCCAAGAGGGTCAATATGGTGCATTAAATAAATACATTGTTTTGCACTGAAGTCCTAAAGGATGGTGTGGTTTCGGTATCATGGCAATCTCAGCGAATCATATAAAAAAACTAAATTGGTGATAAAATATGCCTGAAGAATTATAGGTCAAGATCTCTATTGGATGATATTAGCAAGGTAGTGCTTAATTTGTAAAAGAATGAGTGCTGATGGCCAAAGGTCTGTTCAGAAGGCCATGGCTGGCCCTATTGAATGTTTGCATAGTCTTCAATCCGCCTAATGCCTTTTTAATCCAGGACTAGACACTCCCTCACTCCTTTCCCACTATTGCAGGCTCCTGCTTTCTCCCCTTGGGTTTTTTGTCTTTCCACTTATGTGTTTACCCTCTCTTGCTTTCAGTAAATGCCTGATGAAGAACAATAAGTGCCGGTCCCCAAACATGAGTGCCTCCCTCATTCCCCTGACAACCACTGGTTCAAATTAAGCACTGGAAGTATTATACTTTGTTAAAAGAGCTTTTGGTGTTTACAAATGCTCTTACAGATACTCAAGCTAGGTTCCGTAGGTTCAGAAAAGGCATCAACACTGTAGAACAATGACTTTGACTGAATCTTTTACTCATGAAATATTTGTTAAAAAAGGAAGTATATTTGATCAAAAAGCAAACTTTGACAAGTCTTTACTGAGGTCAACAGTGTTATATAGTAAGGATACTGCTAAAATGAAATAGGTCCAAAGTGGTTAATGTACTGAGGGCTGTAGTATAAATAAGGGAGTTAGACGGGGATGCATGCTTGACCCAACATCATTCAAATATTTTTTTTATTAATGGCCTGTATCCTGATCTGTCAGCAGTAACTTTGGCTGTCCCAAAATTAAATGGGCCATCTATAACAAGTTTGCCATATGCTGATGTTCCATTGCTCACCGGTGGAACTGAAAACATTTCTATATGCACAATCCTTGTGCACAAGAATTGAGAAAACTGTAATTCTCAAATCCAGCAAATGTAAAGAAATAATAGATAACACTTCCCATATTCTCTAGCTGTATAGAATTTTATGATGGGTGGCACCACTCTTTAATCTTTGCTGATCATTTCCCTAGAAAAGGTAGTAATACATACTCTTTGTGGGTGTCACATAAAGTTTCACATAAAGATTGTCTAAGTAAGATAATTAGCCAAAACCAGCCCTTTAAAACCTTATCAGGAAAGGGATGGCATCAGGAATATTGAAAGCACTGTGGTGATGATGACCCTCCTCTACTGGGTTAATCTGTGGAGATATCCCAGTGCACTCATTTCTCAGAAAGGACTTTGAGATGTTCTGGGTTGTGAAAATCTTTTGAAATTCTCACGGCTGTTCTATGTGTCCACCACCATAATAAAATGAGAATTTAATTGGTTTTGGGCCGAGCTAGAACATTAACTCCACATACTGATTTTGTTAAAAGCAGAGAACCATTTTATGAGGGTTGTTAAATAGATGTTTTTAATAATAATCTTAATTCATCCTTATGCATGAGTTGTTGCATGGAGGTGAATGTTATTCCTGTAGCGCCAACCTAGACACAAGACATCAGAGGACTGTACATGGTGAAAGGCAAGCTTAAATTTGGTGAGTAATTGGAGAGTTGTGGAAGGTTAATGCAGTATTCTTTAAAGAGATGAGTCTTCAACTCTGTCCTAAATTGGAGCAGTGTTGAAGCACTCCTCATCGATATGGGGATGTTGTTCCAGATCCTGGGTTCATAGTTGGAAAAGGCTTGTTGTCTTGGTCAATATTTATTACACTTCTTAGTCTGATGGTGTCCTAGCTACTGGTATACAGAGAATTACCAGAGATGGCGAGCTTTTCTGCAAGGTAATAGGGTGTCCTGGCTGTGAAGGCTTTGTAAATGATGCAGCTAATTTTGAAGATGGTGTAGGTTAGCAAGGGGGAGCACTGGAGTTCCATTAGGGTGTGGATGATATGATACCATTTCTTCAGGCTGTGGAGGAGACATGCTGCAGCCTGTAGGATGCCTTTAAAGGGTGCCAATGGGGAGTCTGGTAGGTCATGGATTAGATCATTACTACAATTCAGAGATGAGAGAACGAGGGCTTGAACAGCAGCCCTGTTCCTTGAGGTCGGTGTCCAGGGTTAATCCAAGTGAACTATTGTTTGGTGAGAGTTGGAGTTCGAAAATAGAAATTGCCACAACTTGTGCATTCTAAACATCTAAAGTTATCATTACTGAGAAGCCTAACTTTTTAACCAGAGTTTGATCGCTTCACTGAACTGCCCTCATCACAGAAAAAGCTGAGAGCCACAGGTTGTTTCAATACCTGTTTTATCTAGATGTTGGGAAAAAATTGCTTAAGCCACTGCCAAGTGAGCCTGGTATATTAACGGGGTTCAAGTTCTGTTACTATCAAGGTTTGCAGTAGGATCACCATTCAAAATGGTAACCCTAAGTATATACGGAGGGCCTGATTGATGAGGGAGCCAAATGATGTAATGTTACACGAGGTGAAGGGTTGGGGTAGGTGTATCAGGTTACATTTTAAGCATTACAATTGTTACTTTGGGATAATGTGTCTACAAGCTCACTGCATAGCTCAATTACAGTTCAGAGCCCCCATGTGTTATACTTTTTAGGACACAATTTGATGTGCCTCCTGTAAAAGTTGATATAACTTCATCAGTTGTTTTCTAGATGTAAACATGTTTTATGCAGTATATTTTATATTGTGTGCTGAACACTTTTTTGGCTATTTGGGGTAGTTGGCGCTTAGGACTGCATAACCTTTTTCCCCACATAAGGTATCCAGGTCAAATTTGCGTCCTTTTTTCTAACATCCTGGGAATTGTAAAGGTATCCAGAGTTTGTGGATTCCTCAGGAGGGGAGTGAGAAAATAGGCAAAATATAGCTACATTTTGAGTTTTTGGGGCAAAAATTGCAAAAAAGTGTTCCGGATAAGTGTCTGTTTTTCCTAAAAATGGCATCAGCTATCAGTTTGCTGTGCTAAAATCATCATCTTCCCAGGTTTCAGGAACATACAGAGACAAATTAAAAAAAACTAATTTTTACCACAGTTTTAGCATTTTTCAAAGAGGTTTCCCCTTTTTCCTATCTTTTGTGTTCTCAACCTACTTCCAGTTTGTGCTGAAAACCAGTGTGAAACCCATAGATCCAGGAAAGCTATAGATCTATGGAAAGTCAACAAAATTTCAAATTTATCCAGGGCTCATATGTGTAGATCCCTCAAGATTTTCCCAAAGAAATTAACTTTTGATTTAAAGAAATATTGAAAATGAGTAGGAAAAAATGGCCGATTCTGACAGCATTTTCACCTATAATTTTTTGCCACGATGGCTGATTTACAAAAGCAATATACCATTATGTCAGCTAGACACTTCTAGTTGCAGGGATGTCTAGGGTTTGTAGGCTCTCCAAGAACCCTAGGTACCCAGAGCCAACAACTGAGTTGCAATGTGCAATGGTTTTTCATTGTGTACTGAGTATAGACCAATTCATATGGTGAAATATTTAGAATGAAAATGGGTGTCAAGGAAACCTATGTATTTCTGAAATGAGCACAAGATATGGCGTTTAGGATCAGTGGTTGTTTGTACATCTCTGAATTTGTGGGTACAATTACTAGCACATGATTTAGAGGGTATATTTCAAAATGTCTCATTTCTTACACACTGGCTTAGATTTAGAAGGCCCAAATGCAGTGAAATCCAAATGGTAATAACAAATGTTCTGCTATTTTCTGCTCTCACATGTCTTCCGATAAAAGTGGTACCTCACTTGTGTGGGTAGGCCTAGTGCCCGCGACAGGAAACTGGCAAAAACACAACATGGACGTATCACAGTTTTCCACTGAAAATACCCCCATTGAAAAAAGGGTCTAACTGTGGATTTTGGGCCCTAGATCAGCCGGCACCTAAGGAAACCTAGCAAACTTGCACATTTTTGAAAACTAGACAACTGGGGGAATCCACGTGGGGTGACTTGCGTGGCTCTTGCTGTTTTATTTTTTTGCTAGTATCCCTTGCAAACCCCAAACTTTGACTAAAAAACACATTTTCCTCACATAACTATGATGGAAAGTTTTGGCATCTGCTAGGAATCACGAATTTCCATCCATCCAGCATTCCTCCAAGTCTCCTGATAAAAATGGTACCTCAATTTTGTGGGTAGGTCTAGTGCCCACAACAGGAAACGGCCCAAAACACAACATGGATACATCACATTTTTCCACTCAAAAAGGACCACTTTTGTTACAGGGGGCTGATATTGCAGCACTGCTGAAAAAACGTCCCCCAGTAACAAAACCGGCCCCCACGGGTTCAAAACCGGACCCCACCGCACCGGCCCACCGGGGAAACGCCTGGTGCCCGCTACGCCCAGTCCGGCCCTGGCCCAGGGATGCATGACTTGTGTGACTCTCACTAGGTCATTTTACCCACAAGCCCTTGCAAATGTAAAGCGTTTGTAAAAATCTGACATTTTTTCCCTCATTTTTGTGATGGAAAGTTAGTGAATCTGCAACAAGTCACAGGTTTGCTGTCACTGAGTTCCCACATGTCCCGGAAAAGAACAGAACCCAAGAAACCACAACACAAAATGCCCAAATGCGCTACTTTGATAGATAGGCAATAGAGGTAGCTGTGGTATTTAGGGTTGTACTGTGGTGCCACCTATGCATACCTACTAACCATAGCCATTTTTAAAAACTATACAATGAGGGGATTCCAGGGTGGTGTGCTCTGAGGGGATCCAATGTGTTTTTCTTGCCCACAAAGCTCTGCAAACATCAAACCTGGACTGAAATCACGCATTTTCGTTTTTTGTCTGTGATTGAAACTTCAGGAATCCACAAAGTTCCCTCCACCCACCGTAACCCCACATGGTCCGATAATAGTGATGTGCCACTTGTGTGGCTGAGCCTAGTGCCCGAGACAAGAATGGATGAGCTACCATGATTAATATATTAAAAATCATATCTGTAATTGCTCATTTTAGTCTTTTTCAGAAATATTCATACAAACATATAAATAACACTGTAAATCGATGAAAAATGAGCTCATTAAGTTATCTTACATGTGTAAACTATGTATTAAAATGAATAGCAAAATGCAAGAAAATATGCACATAAATCCTTATAGTTATAAGTGATCAAAACAGTTTAATATGGTCTGCTCAAATGCTGATTAATACTAATTTATGTATTTATTTAATTAGTAGTTTTGTTGCTGCCGGCCGCCATATTGCCCGCTGCGACAGGAGTGCTGTAGCTCCTGTGAACAGTATTTCCCACTCAAGTGCTGCCTGCATCTACCCTTGCTGTTTCGGCGTAGGATGCTTGGATCCTGTTGTATGATGTTTCTACCCATGCCTGTCTGCTGCATGCCCTGATGTAGCACTCTCCTATCCTGGCAGCATGGCTTGATTTGTGGATGCAGGAGCTGCCAGAGCCATGATTAGTTGTGAACCCGTAGCAGTGCAGAGGATGCTGCAAGACTGGAGGAAACGCCGAGCTGGTCCGTAGACCTGTGGTGCTGTGAGAACTGCAGGGGGAGCCACAAGGCTGCCAGAGGATGGGAGGAGGTACCAAGCCTGCTTCCCGATAAGTCTACTGTCTCTAACAGTTGCGGTGGCCATATTCTTTTTTTATGTCTGTTGCCTTCATTCAGCAGAAGCTTTCGCTGTCGCCTGCATTTTGTGGAAAGCTTTTCTCCGCACCAAGCTTCCTCTGACACTACATCGCAGGGAGAAGAAGCTCTCTTCAATTCTCAACTACAAGGAGTGGGAGCTGAGCAGCTGTACACTATGTTCAACGTTTATCCCTCCACCTCCCTTGTTGTTTCTTTATGGGATTACAAGGACTTCTCAAGTATGTGCATAGTCACCTACATTTTTCTACATTCCCTTTACCTTTGCATTATATTGATGCTTATTTGTGACTCATTACTGACTCACTATTTTGTTGATCCTGGTTGCTGTCATTTACTGGGGGTGTTTAAACTGTTGCTCATCCACTTCTAGCAGGGTGTAATGGTTGGTGATAAATCCAGGACTAGAATCTCAGAAACCCAGGCATTCTAAAGAGACAGGCACGTAAACTACATAAATTGAGCAATGTCAGAGGGTGGCATGAAAAACATCGGGTCAGCCCTGGTGGGCTAATGCTGACTACATCTACATTAACTGGACATGGGGCATCCATATCCCCACCTCCTGCTATTCTGACTGGCCTCAGCATGCCCTCGCTCGAGAAGCGCTATGATGCAGTTATTAATGGAGTTAACCAACTGGGGGTGGGGGATTCCTCTCAGACAAGACAAGTCAAAGAGCTAGTAAGTGAGGAGAAGGTGGTACGAATCCTGGGCCCTTTGAGAATGCATTTCAGATTTCTAATGTCTGTACAGGTACAATTACAGTGGCTGACAAAGCTACACCAGCTTCTGATGATGCATCTGCGATCCCAGCAACACTTTCAGTTCCTGTAGCTATAGACTTAAATTCCCTGGTGATATCTCCTTCGCTACCCAGTCAAGGGAGCAGTTTCACAAGTACTGCTGAAGCGGAAGTTGAAGCTGAGCTCCACACTCCTTCTCAATTAGCCCCACAAAAGATTCCAAGCCACCCTTCCAAGATATCCCAGAGCAGTACCCGGATGGGGAGTACTACGGAGGCTCCAGATAAAGTTGCTCTGGGCAATATTGAATCTTCGCCTAGAACAGCAGTCAGTGTACCGGCCTCAGAGAGCAAGCTTTTACTCCAACCCTCTTATCTATCATCCTCCAATGCTATCGTAGAGGGGGGTGGGAAGCAGATGCAGGCAGTTGGCCTAGATCAACCAGATATTGCTGATCCTCAATTGTTCAGGTGTAATAGAAATACCCATTCCTTACTCACAAGACGTAGCCTGCCTAATATTACGAACTGTGACCTTGAAGAGATAGGCAGATGTAACTCAAGACTCCAAGGGTGCTATATATTTTGTGTAAAGCTAAAGCTCAGGAAACAGAAATTTGCATACACTACCAAAAAGAGGCTTACTTGAATTACAATTTTTCTGGAAACTATGCCACTTATGCAATAAAATCAGTGTTCCCTGCAGTAAGCGGTGCAACTGGGCAGTCTCCATCCAAGTCGGCTTGTGCATCTCTCAAGGAGAGTAGGGTAGTAGCTCTTGATGTAGACAAGGTTACATAGTGTAGTACGCCTCCTAATACTATATGCACCTCCTATTCATCCGAGATAGAATAATCGGAGGATAATTCAACTTATTCCTCGACCTCTACTAATACAAAATCTATGCTCAAGACTATATTAAAGGAAATTCGGATAGTTAAAAGCAACCAGGTGGCACATGTTGACAAATTTGAGAATCAAAATATCTTCCATTGAGCAACAGTTTGGGGAATTTTTGGACTCGTATAAAACAAACTAAACAGACTTCGGGAGGTTTGTCAACTCAGGTGGAGAAGAAAACCGAAGCTATGTCTGATCAAATCAAAATCCTTAAACGGAAGTGTGAGGACCTTGAGAATCGCTCTCGCAGATCCGCAGTTGTAGGAGTGCCAGAGGGTTCAGAAACGGTAGCCGGCACAGACCGTTCAGAAGCGGCTATGATTAAATGGCTTGCCAAACTTATTTCGACTCTGTTTTGGACCGCTCTTGAGACAGCGAGAAAAGCTCTATAGATCTACTTTTGATTGCACATGCACATAGGGTTCAACAGGGCCATATAAGGCAGGGAACAGGCCACGTAATATCATCGCTTATTTTCAGGAATTTAATGTCAATGAAAGAAAACTTTTGATTTCCACAAAGAATCTCCTGCGTTCCTTGGCAGAGAGTTGCAATTTCTCTATTTTTCTGAATTTGGCTTGGGAAACAATCTCTTTCACAGGGGACTCGTCTCTGAAAATCAACTGGAAAGGGTCCTTTGTTATATTTTCAGAACCATCGCAAGCTAGGCGCTTTTTAGATGTTGAATGTAATGCACATTAATACTCTGGCATTTATACATGACAATCAGGATCTACACTAGGTTTGGGGGGTGAGCGTTAGATACTTTAATGATGATGATTCCTGAGGAGTGGGAGATACTACTCTAGTATTCTCTGGATATCAGGCTTGACATCTCAAGAACAGGGTGGGTGTCCACCCGAGACTGGGCCAAACTTGATGTCACTTGGGGACCTAGAGGGATGTGGGGAGGTTGGGAGAGGGAAGAAGAGGGGAGGGAGGAGAAGGGGGGTGAAGGTGGTGGGGGAGATTTGGAGGGGAAGGGGGACAAGGACGGGAGGAGAGAGGTGGGGGTCAAGGAGGGTGGAGGATAAAGGGAAAAAAGAGAGTAAAGATAGTGTACATATGCTTCATGTTTGAGAAATTAGACAGGAGTAACAGATGGTTTAAAAGGGGAGATGGTTAACATTATATCATGAAACGTAAATGGGTTAAAAGGGGGAAAGAAGAAGGCTGAGATATTTTCGGAAGCTTGTCATATGAAACCGGATACTGTAGTTCTTCAAGAAACGCATCTCACCAAAAAATAGGCTGATATTCGTTGCATATCAAAATGTTGTCAGAGTTATATCGCTCCTAGAATATATGAACTAGTAAATGCCATGTACTGCTCAGGCCAACGGGAAGTCTACTATTATTTTTAATAAATCTCTGAGGGCCCTTCGACCTAAAGTAGATCGTGTGGGAAGGTGGGCTAGAGTCGAAATACTCGATAAACAAAGCAAAAGCCATTTTGTTTTGGTAAATATATATGTACTGAACAATCAGGATCCACACTTTTTCACTAACATGATGATTGAACTGAGTGACGTTAGTTTACCCATCATTATAATGGGCGATTTTTTTGGGGGGATTTTTTTTTTTTAAACTCTTTATTGTTAGCTTTGCACACACTTGATCACGACAGATGTTGAATTACCACATCACATCATCCCCCCTGCATAGCATCATCTACTGGCAAGCAATTGTGCATTAACAATCTACAATTCGTTATGCCCTCCTGCTGAGTATCTGGCTGGGATATTCCCTTTCTCGAGTACAAATGGGGTGCATATTTGCCCTCTGTGAGTGTTCCGCTTGCTCCAGATTTGTTCCCATTTCCTGGGGCACCCTCTTTTTTCATAAATTGACTTTTCTGCCACCATCGCCCGTCCATATCTCTCTCCCATTCCTCCATGGTGGGTAGCGTTTCCACACCCCATTTCTTCGCAATGTTTCGTTTGCCAATTACACAGCTTAGTGTGACCAAAGTACGCTCCTTACTATCGAGATCTGTTGAATCCCATATATTGAGTAAGCATTGCTGTGGTGTTTTCTGGATTTGTTACCTATCACTGTCTGCAATTGTCAGTATTGCTCCCTCAGTATTTCTGGATGAGAGGCCATCCCCATAGGATGTGGAAGAACGTGCCCTCCTCCCTACATTGTCATCTACATGTAGAGTCCTCTTTCCGTTTCATTTTTGTCATAGTGTTGCAGGAGTAGTACGCTCTGTGCTGGACTCAAAGTTGTATTAGTCTTAGTCTGGAGTTTATGGCTACCTCTCTAGGGGACGCTAATGCTTCCTGCCAGTCCTCTTCTTCCAATTCTCCTAAGTTACACAGCCATTGCTCTCACAATTTTAACAGGGGATCTGGCATGGCGTTTAGTAATTTTTGGTATGTCTTCGAAATGTCTTTACCATCTATTTGGTCGCATATTAGCATGTCCTCCAGTGGGGACAACTCTGGGAGACCTGATCTCGACGGCAAAACCGACATTACTGCATGTCTAATTTGTATGTACCGGTAAGTTTCAGATTATGCCATCTCGAATTCTTCTCTCAACACATCGAAAGGCTTGATCTTTCCTTTTGCCCAGAAGTCCCCCACTTTCGAAATGCCTATCATATCCCATTTGTCGAACCCTAGCTGTTTAATTAGTTCTCCAAGTATTTCCGCGTCCCACAATGGAGTAGCCCGAGTTATCTTATTTTTCCATCCTAGTTGTTTAGTTACCTTGTGCCAGATATGGACGGTTTGTTGCGTCGGCCCAGTTAATGTCTGTCGCTTGGGGTTTGTATAAAGTGCCTGTCTATAACTTCTAGGCCCCATAAGGAATTTGTCCATTTGGTATGCTGGGTCTGAGTGTGGGCCGTATATCCATTGATTAATTACTGTCAGTTGAGTTGCCCAATAATATAGGCCGGACGCCCGGGAGGGCTATACCGCCCTCGTACCATCGCTTCACCAGTTTACGTGCAGCTATCCTCTGGGGTTTCGCCTCCTATAGCAGTGTTATTATTTTGTTCTCAATCTGTGAGAAATATGTGTCTGATATGGAAAATGGTGTATTTTGGAAGGCATATAAAAATCTTGGTAATGCCATCATTTTAAAAAGGGCGGCGTGGCCCAAGAGGGACAGCGGCAGTGTTCTCCAGTTTTTTGTAAGTTTGTCAATTGTGTTTTGTATCATTTTGTAACCGTTTTAGCGGCCCAAGGAGGTTGTGTGTGTAACAAACTGAGGGGTCTCTTGTGACATAGATCCCCAGATAGCGGAAGCCTTCCTCTGTCACTGCGCAGCCCAATGGCAACTTTGGTTTGGGACCCTGAAGGACGAATAATATTGATTTAGACCAATTAATGGTATACACAGAGTATTTTCAGAAATTAGTAAAGATTTGCATGATCCTGTTTATTTATGAATGAGGTGACGCCATATAGACGAGAATGTCTTCTGCATATAGGGAGATTCTACCCTTCCATCCCTCTGTCCATTGCAGTCCTCTGATTTTGGGATCTCCCCTGATCCAGGCTGCAAGGGGCTCCAGCATCAAGGCGAAAATCAAGGGCGAAAGTGGACACCCTTGTTGCGTTCCTCGTTTGCGGGAGAAGGGACGTGAGGCGTGTCCATTCACTACTACTTGAGCCAGGGGTTGCGCATATAATAGTTTAATTCAGGGTATACATTTGGGGCCAAAACCCAGTCTCTCTAGTACTGCAAATAAATACGACCATTCAAAGGTATCGAACGGCATACGGACGTCAAGTGATAATATTGCGGCTGCTTCTTTGATAGTATTATTTCTACCCAGCTCTCCATGTAAACGTCTGAGGTTTAATGCCGTGTTTCTCCCTGGCATAAAACCGGATTGATCCGGGTGCACAAGGTTTGTGATCACCAACATTAGTCTGTTGGCCAGCAATTTGGCTAATATTTTAACTTCAGCGTTAAGGAGTGAAATGGGGCGGTATGAACTACAGAGTTCCGATGGTTTTCCCTGTTTATGTATCACTATAATGGAGGCAAGTCTTTGATCTTGGGGTAGACAACACCATTGTATGCTTTCTTCATACATTTCTTTTAGGGGGTGCAATTTTTGTAGCGACCAATTTATACAGCTCGATAGGGAGTCTGCTGGGCCCCATTGCTTTCCAATATTGTATACCATTAATTGCTCCTGTGACTTTCTCGTCCATGATGTCACTGTCTAGTAGAGTAGTGTCATTCGCTGTCAGGGAGGGGAGACGCATTTCTGCGAGTAGCTCTCTGGAGTCATCTGGAGTGTTCGAGGAAGTAGGTGTGGATATCTGCCTAAAATGTGTCGCAAACGTGTCTACTATATCTTGGGGGTCTCTTATTACTCCAGTCTCGGATTTCAGATAAGCTACCGATCTATTCACTTGTTAGCGTCTATCTAGCCATGCCAGTAATTTCCCAGCTTTATCGCCGGATTCATATATTTTATGGAGCACTGTTAGTCGTTTACTTTTAGCTTCATCGGTTGCTTTATTTTGGTATTCTTGTCTTTTAATTACCAGCGCATGGATAGCCTCTGCACTGTCGGTCTGGGCTATATGTAATTCCCTCTCTAGAACCTTTGCTTCCAAATCTATTAATTCCTTTTGTCGATCTTTTTTATGCCCGACCATCATGGAGAGCACTTGTCCCTTCATTACAGTTTTAAATGCTTCCCAAAGTGTCTGTGAAGAGGAAACAGAGTCTTTATTTTCCTTAAAATAATTTTCTGTAGTTTGAATTAAGTTATCTGGTATTTGTGGGAGTCTTAAATATCCGGGGTTTAGGGAGATCGTGTTCCGAGCCAACTTTGTTCCCAGAGAGAAGGTAAGCCAGACCGGAGAATGATCTGATATTCCTCTCGCTAAATGTTGGATTTCTTTAAAATTGGGCAGTTAAGGAGCTAATGTTAGAATATGATCAATGCGTGACTGGTTGTTGTGTGCCCCTGAATGGAAGGCGAATTGCAAGGTCTGTGGATTTTTTGCCCTCCAAACATCCACTAGACCCATTGCTTCTAGATAGTCTGATAGGGTAGTGTTCTTACTGTGTGTTTTCCTAGGGGTTTTTCGCTCTTTCTGTCCACAGAGGGTCAGGTTTAGATCTCCACCGAGTATCGGGTCTCCCTCTGGTAAGTCAAGTAATAATGCGCTCAAGTTGGGTAGGGTTATTCTTTTTAGCGTCGGAGGTATATAGACTAATAGCATATTCAGGGGTTTGCCCTCCCACTTCCCTGCAGCTGCAGCAAATCTCCCCAGTGGGTCCGTCCATATGCGGTATATCATATATGGACATCTTTTATGTAGGATTATTCCTGCCCCTCTAGATCCCATCGTAAAACCAGAGTGTGCAACCAGTTTGTAACCCCTCTGTTCATTGCCTTACATGTATTGCCCACCAAGTGGGTTTCTTGTAGTAGTAAACACAAGGAGATGATGGACGGAGCGCTGAAACTTTTCAGACGCTCACCCCCAGTCACAGATCTGGGTTGAATCCATCGTTCTTTAGCTCACTTCGCCACCCCAGTTCAGACACAGCTATATGCAAATCAGTCTTGACCCTGTGCCTCATGGGAACATTCCAGCCCGAACTGCCAAGCCATGTCTTCCCTGGACTGGAAACAAGCATCCTGGGACCGGTTTCGGGCTAACAGCCCTCACCAGCCAGGCTAGCTTGAATCCTGTGGCAAAGTGAGCAAGGGGCCCACGTCTGGGCATACCTTGCCAACTTAGGGCAAACAAAGCAAACACAGGGAGATGATGGACAGAGCGCTGAAACTTTTCAGACACTCACCCCCAGTCACAGATCTGGGTTGAATCCATCATCGTTCTTTAGCTCACTTCGCCACCCCAGTTAAGACACAGCTATATGCAAATCAGTCTTGACCCTGTGCCTCATGGGAACAGTCCAGCCCGAACTGCCAAGCCATGTCTTCCCTGGACCGGAAACAAGCATCCTGGGACCGGTCTGTGACTGGGGGTGAGTGTCAGAAAGGTTTCAGCGCTCCGTCCATCATCTCCTTGTGTTTGCTTTGTTCGCCCTAAGTTGGCAGTACCTGAGACAATCCTGACCCTACTTTCTCGGCTCCACGCCAAAAGGAAAATCAAACCCTTAGTGTTTCGGAGATTCATGTGTCTAGGGATGGATGTCATTCAAAATGATGGTTTTTAACCAGCAATGCATCACTGTATATAATACTTTCACAACCAGCACTTCCCTTGCACCTTGTCACTTTAGCACTTGCGCCCTTCTTTGTGTTTATTGTTTATGACAGCCGAGTATTGTCATCCACACACCATAAAATGTTAAAAAAAGAAAAAAGTTGTTCCTTTTTTCTCAGCAACAAAAAGTGTTTTCTTTCAATACACTCCTTGATTTATTCATGATCCTTGTGTGTTCCTTTGTTTTGTTTTCTTCTCTCCATTAATTGTGAACGACACAAATGTTTGAATAAGCCATTCTGTAAATATATATATATATATATATATATATATATATATATATATATATATATATATATATATATATATATATGTGTCCTTTTTATTCAGTAAACAAGAAAGTAATATTGTTCCCAACAGAACCAACATTACCTCTATAAATTGAATTAAAGTGGACAGGCAATTGCCGTACTAAAACGAACACATTTTGATCTTTTTTCCCCAAGTATGTTAGATCATTCTGATTATATCAAGCACTTACGCTTATTTACGCAGGAATTCCTTCCGATTAATTAAGGCTCAGCTTATCCCTGTGTGATCTGGAATACTTTGAAAGCTTATAGTAGGTGAATTTCTCGATCATTCATTACTTTGATCTCTAGAGTAGACCGCGAAGAGGAGAGAGCTCTTAGGGGCCAATTGAACTACTTAATCCAACTACCCATGGTACAGGTCTCAGCCCGGTCAGCAGCTGCTCAATTGACAAACTTACAAATTATGGGCTTGCAAGGCCACATTTCTGCCTTAATATTGGCTTCATAAACAAAAAAACCTTTCAAGCGCAAGACATGAATGGGAGAGAAATTAGGGAAATTGCTGGCCTGTTTGTGCCAGGCTGGCAGGCCAAAAACTGCGATTAAAGAAATTTAGACACGGAAGGCAAGGTCTGCGCTCTTCATTCCGAGATCTTTACTTTTACGGCCTATTTTTCTAAGCTATACCAGGAGGATCTGGATTGTAGCAATGCCAATATCAAAGACTACCTGGCCCCTTTAGATATACCTAAACTCGCTACAAGTGATAAGGATACACTGGATGGTGAATTCTCAATGGATGAGCTTAAACAGGTTATTGCTAGTTTAGGGGAAGAGCCAGTGCCAGACTGTATTCCATTGGAAGTATATACAATCTTAGCACTTAACATCATTCCACTTTTTCTGGAAGTACTAAAAGAGATTCAAAGTATTGTTGATGTTCCCTCTTCCTGGAATGAAGCCATTATTACAATATTTCTTAAAAAAGAAAAAGACCAGACAGAGAGCAGCAAATATCAACCAATTTCACTTCTTAATGCCCATTCTAAAATATTTATTAAACTTTTAGCTAATTGGTCAACAAGATTATCTCTCAACTTGTATCCCCCGAACAACATGGCTCCATTCCAGGGAAGGATACAACCTCTCACACAAACTTAATCACTGCACTGATAGAATGTGCTGAAACTCTCTAGGAACCACTTAACATGATTTTACTCGATGCTAAGAAAGCATTTGATTGTGTCTCCTGGAAGTTTCTTTGAGAACTACTTGCCCAATTTAACTTTAGTCCCTGATTTATTAATATGGTTAAGGCTATCTTTAAAGCCCAGAGGACTCGGATTAGCATAAATCAGGAATTAACACCTTTTATTACTATCTTGTGTGGTACTCGACAAGGCTATCTGCTTTCTCCTGCTCTAAATATAGAGACATATATTAGGCTTTTACATAGAAGTATCCCAAGTAACCCGCGTCTGCTGTTTGCCTCCCCCATGGCAGTTTATGCTAATGACATATTAATATTTTCACATTGTTCGGAGCCAACGATTCAATGTGTAGAACACATAGCACTAGATTTTGGCCAAGTTGCAGGATACAGATTGAATGCCCATAAAACACAACTCCTCTTATGGTTTAAATCGTTTTTATTGAATGTGTTGCAAATATTAACAATACACCCATCTACAACCACTGGCCGGCGGGGAGCATCTTATTCAAAGTCAAACTTTATTAAAGAGGAAAGGAAAGAGACAAGCAGGAAGTGAAAGAAGGTGAAGAGGAGACTGAGAGGGACAGAGGAGATAGAGGACAGGAATCCACCCACAGCTTGCGGTATGACTCGGTAGGGGTCTAGGGCTGATTGTCGTTCTGAGGGAGTGCCGGGTCCGGTATAGGAGTCGTGGGGCATCGCAGGACTCGTAGATATCGGGATCAGGTAAGCTCTATGAATTCTGAAGATAAGTATGCCACAGTAGATCCCCAGGTCTTATCGAATTTGGGCAGTGTGTGGTTGATCCCTGCTGTGATCCTTTCCATCCCCACCACCTCCCACAACCTGTGGAGCCAATCTAACTTAGTCGAGATATCGGGTGTGCCCCACTTGGCCAGGAGGGCCTGCTTGGCTGCCCCTAGCGCTAGAGTGATCGCCCTACCCCTACAGGACCGGAGAAGGTATGTGAGAGGGTTGGGTAGCCCCAGCAGGATATAGCTAGGAAATCTGGGGAGTTCAGTCTGATATATCTGATCAACTAAGAGCAGAATGGTCTCCCAGTAGGCCTGTATCTTAGGGCAGTGCCATAGGATATGGGATAATGTACCCGCCTGTCCGCATTTGCGCCAACAGAGATCGCTCTGCTGGGCTTCCATTTGGCGACCCTCACCGGGGTGTAATACCAATAGTGTGCAATTTTTAGGAGTATTTCCTTCCCTTATGTACTGCACGATGATGCCCGGGCCCTGTGGATGATATCCGCCCACTCTTTGGGTGAGAACTCCCGACCCAGCTCCGCTTCCCACCTACGCTGCGCTGGTGATTTGGCCAGGGGCCTTGCCTTGTTGAGAAAGCCATAGATGTCTGACAGGAGGCGTTTGTTGGAGGTGTGAGTAATGTACCAAAGCTCACATTTTGTGAGGAGCCGACCTGCATGCAGACGGACCTGGGGCTATGTGACCCAGTGACGCAGCGCCAAGTACTGCCAGTACACTTCTTTGGGGATCCCATAATGAGCCACCAGCCTGGGGAAATCCAGGATTCCCTGTTCGTCAAAAAGGTCACCAAAACGTTTACAATTTGTTTCTTGCCACTTCAGGTAGGTGTTCCCTACGAGAGCCAGGGGAAATCTGGGTTCCCAATAAAAGGGGTCAAGGGTGAGATGGCCGAGGACAGCTGGCACTTCTCCTGGACTCTGTCCCACACTTTCATAGTAGCGCGCAGGACCGGGGAGACGTACGCGCCCAATGGGCGATGATGTCTAGGAAGCCAGGGGACCTTCCAGATGTGGATCCCTGCCACACCCCTATCCATGAAGCACCAATGTTTTTCAATTCTAGTTGGTACCATTCAATCATCCACCGCAATTGAGCCGCTTCGTAGTAGCGTCCGAGATGTGAGACACCGAGACCTCCCTCGTCCTGCCTCAAGTACGTGAGGTGGCTCGCCATGCGCGGTTTTTTCCCCCCCAGATGAAGCTGTTGATAAGTTGCTGCATTTGTGCCAGCGTCGTAGGTGGTGGGCATAGGGGGAGCGTCTGCATAATGTAGAGCAGACGGGGCAAAATCGTCATTTTGACGGCAGCTATTTTGCCCAGCCAGGAGAGGGCATGTTTCTTCCAACTATTCAGTTCGTGGCGGACCTTGGCCAGCGCCTCCGAATAGTTCACCTGGGCAGTCTTCGCGGTGGTAGAGAAAACCCGGAGCCCCAAGTAGGTGATATCGGTAGCTGCCCAAGAGAATGGAAAGTGCTGCGATAGTTGGTGTCGATCCGCCTCCGGCAGTGTGAGGCTCAAGGCCTGAGTCTTTTTCAAATTGATTTTGAAGCCCGACGCTGCGCTAAAGGCCTCGACCTCTGCCAGCAGAGGGGAAAGAGATAGCAACGGGTGAGTTAAGAAGAGGAGTACGTCGTCCGCGTACAGGGAAATCTTGTGTTCCCTGTCACCCATCCGAATCCCAGTGATCGTAGGGAGTTGGCGGACCCTCTCGGCAAATGGCTCCATATAGAGCGCGAAGAGGAGTGGGGGAAAGAGGACACCCCTGCCTCATGCCGCGTCCGATCTGGAAGGGGCAGGAGACCACCCCGTTAACCTGAATACGGGCCTGTGGGCCATGATACACACAGTTCACCCAATTCCGGAATCTCTCCCCAAGCCCAAAACGGCTGAGGACCTGTTGCAAGTAAGGCCAATGGACCCGGTCAAATGCCTTTTTGGCATCCACCGAGAGGAGTATCACCGGGGTCTGGGTCCGTTGCGTCTTATCCAGTAAATGGCATAGGCGGCGAGTCCCATCCCCGCAGTTGTGGTCCGGGATAAACCCAGATTGGTCTGGGTCCACCATGCCTTGCATGTGGGGGGCGAGTCGTGATGCCAAAATGCTTGTGAAGATCTTCAGGTCCACATTGAGCAGAGAGATAGGGCGGGATGAAGCACACACTCGGGGATCCTTGCCAGGTTTGGGAATGACTACTACCTCTGCCATGGACATCGAGGGGGTCAGTTTCCCAGATGCGCTAAAGGTATTAAACAGTCGCGCCAAGAGGGGGGCGAGGTCCGGTGCGAAAATCTTGTAAAAATTGGCCGGGAAGCCGTCTTCGCCCGGGGCCCTGCCAACCGAAAGTCCCTGGATGGCCCGCAGAACTTCATCTGGGCTGACGTCCGCATCAATAGCGGTCGCAACCGAGTCTGTAAGCGGGGTCACTGGCGCCGCCTGGGCATAATCCCCGGCCGCAGCGGGGTCCAGGTGTTCGGCTGAATAGAGAGCCTTGTAGAAGGCCTCAAATTCGGACACTATGTCCTCGTCCGCACGCAGGATCTCCCCCCGCTCATTCGTGAGTTCTGCGACCCGACGCGCCGCCATCTCAGCCCGAAGAACGTGTGCCAAGAGTCTTCCCGCCTTGTTACCGCCTTCATAGTATCGCTGCCTAGTGCGGAGCAGAGCATATTCCGCGCGGTCGAGATCCAGCGCCCACAATTGCTTCCTCGCCTGTGTAAGTAGTCGCCGGGTTTGGACTGCCCCGTACGGTGGTGCACCCCCTCCAGCTCCCTAATTTGGTCCTCCTATTCCCCCCCTCTTTGTCCTACGGTCCCTATTCAGGCCCGCCGCAATGGCTATACAGTGTCCGCGAAGGACCGCCTTCAGGGCGTCCCACAGTATATCGACCTCCACCGAGCCGACATCATTCATTTCCAGATAGGTTTTGATAGCCCCATTTAGTTCCAGAACATTGGCGTCATAAGTGAGCAATTTGCGGTTTAACCGCCATGCGCTCTGCCTTGAGGGGCCGCCTGGGAGTAGCAACGTCAAGACGACAGGGGAATGGTCCGAGAGCGCCGCCACTCCAATCGATACATCCTCGGTGGACGCCGTGACTCTGGGCGAGGTCCAGAAAAGATCGATGCAGGCGTATGTTTCATGAGCCTCGGAGAAAAAGGTGTATTCCCGGGCCGTCGGAAAGCGGTGGCGCCAGGCGTCCGTGAGGCCAGGCTCCCCCAGTCTCCGAAGCATCATGTCGGAGATCGAGCCTGTGTGTCCTACCCTAAGCATCGATCTGTCCAGGTCCGCCGCTGGGACCAAGTTAAAATCGCCCCCAATCACGAGATCCTCGTCCGGAGACTCTAAAATTGAACTGATCGTATCTCTTAAGAAGGCCTCCTGCTGCTCATTGGTGCTATAAACCGATGCTATCGTATGTACCCGTTCTCCCAGTAACACCCGCAGGGCCAGGAGGCGTCCAGCGACCTCCGTGTGAGTTCCCACAACCTTCCCCTGAAAATGCGAGGCAAAAAGAATCGCCACTCCAGCCTTCTTCCCCGGTCCCGATGAAAAATATTGTCTATCGAACCATTTAGATCTTAGCCGCTTCCAATCCGCCCGCACGAGGTGGGTCTCCTGTAGAAGACAAATATCGCACCTAGCATCTCTCAACAAGGCAAGATGCGCGCGCCGCTTTGCTGGCGAGTTAAGGCCCCGCACATTGAAGCTCATAATCACTACCTTAAATCGGGTCATGTGGTGTTGTGAGGGGAGTCGTGCACGCACTGACTTAGCCTGTCGCGTGGAAAACCATCCGTTGCGGGGTACCTGCTCTCCCCTTCCCGCATCCCGCCAGCGGGCCCCAACATCAGTATTTCCCCCTCCTGCAACAGCGCCTCACAGCGTCCCTCCGGCACCATGGAGCAGGCCCAGTGAGTGCGTGGGGAGGTAGGCCCTGGGCCCCGAACCCAGCATCCAGCGAACCTCCGAAAGGAAAGAGCAAATATGACGCACAGTGAGCACACCCCCAGTAGGCGCATCAGACCCAACCGCCCTCCCAAAGTCATACCCTCCTCCTCGTTCCCCACCGCCGCCCCCAGCCACCAAAATCGATAATTCCCCCTACCTGTCTGTGGGGTGGCAGCGGATCTCTCTTGGGTGGAGAAAAAGAACAGAAGAAAGGTGAGAAAGGAAACAGGCCGAAAGAGAAAGAAAAGAACATAAAAGAATCTCAACATCTTCTTCCAACAGGAAAAGTAAGCACTGGCGTGCAGGGGTCCATGGGTCTGACGGTCTGGCATCGTCTCTCATGGGGTGGGGCTCCCCCCACAAAGACTGGTGTCTTATTCCATTGGGATCGGACCAGTCACTTCGTCAACAGGTCGCGGGCCTCCGGTCCCCAGGGTCGTTCAATGGCAGCCGTCTTCCGAGCCCTCCCTGCTTTGTAGCTGTCGCAGCACGGCCTCACGGTCTTGTCGGTGCTCCTCCTCCGACGGCTTCGTCTGGGCACCCCTCCTAGGTCCCCGTCTTCTGCCTGATCTCAAGGGCCTCCCGGCTGAGGGACCCCCCTCCGTTGCGTCGGAATCCTCTGCCACCGGCAGGGCGTCACCAAGTACGGTCTTCGCCTCCTGTATATTCCGCACCCCATGTGTTTCATTCTGCCAGACGAAGGATAGGCGGAATGGATGTCCCCATCTGTATCGAACCCCCTGCTCACGGAGGAAGGATGTGACAGGCCGTAAGTCTTTGCGCCGCTGTAGGGTGAGGGGCGAGAGATCTTGGAAGACCCCAACCTGGATTCCCTCAAATTCCACCATCTTTCGATCTCGTGTAGCGGCCATGATGATCTCCTTCTGTCGGTAGGAATGCAGGGAGGTCAGGATATCTTGTGGTTGGCCTGGACCGGAGGCAGGCCGCCCGGCTCGATGCGTACGGTCCAACGTGACTTCCTTGTCCCGCAATTCAGGAGCCATGTGTTTGAAGAAACGGAGGACCCATTCTTCCAGCTTGCCACCGTCTGCCTGAAGTGGCACGCCCTTGAGGCGTATGTTAGAGCACCTCGAGTGGTTTTCCAGGTCTTCTAGCTTGAGGTATAGCTCCTCATTCCGCTCACGAAGGTCAATGAGTTCCCGGGCTTGTGTAGTGAGTTCCTCTTCTCGACGGTCTCCGTTACTTCCAGGGTGTCCACTCCATCCCCCACCTCGCTGAGCTCTGACCGGATCTGTTTGATGTCGGAGGCCATCTCCTGTCGCAGGCTTGCAAAGTCCTCTCGGAGTGAGCAAAAGAGCAGTTCCATAAATTATTTGGTAATCGGTTCAGCGGCGTGCCCCACCTCTGGGTCCGTCCCCCCCCTCGCCAGTCTTCTTCCCGCCCGTTTTCTGGAGCAGGTCTTTAATGGAGGGGTCTTTACTCAGGGTCTCCTTCTTGGACCGTTGTTTAGCCATGGCCGTGGCTCGCAGTGCCCAGGATCACACCGCCAAGCAGGGGCAACCTCCCACGTGGCGTCGCCACAATTCCTCCCTCTCCTCCAACTTCACCTGCCTCGGGACAGTACACTCCCAGTTCCACCAATATGTTTGTCACAGCCGCAAGGACGTCCGCTGAAGAAAGTCTGGGCCCGCCCAGAACGCCCGGTGCTAACAAGTATAAGGCCAGGAATCAAGGTTTAGGCCGCCCTCTGAGGCATTCGTGGGCAGGCACCCCCCATACGTGTCAGCACCTGCAGGGCCCGGGCCAGGGATCCTCTCCAATGTCGTGGTCTGTATGTTATTTCTGCCCCCTAGTCCTCAGAGTCTTTAGGGCAGCCTGGGGGGGCCGTCTCTAGCCAGTGTCTCGTGAGGCCTCCTCCCCGCACCACTCACCACAGCTCCTTCATTTCACCCCACGCCCTGCCGTGCTCTGATACGCCGCTGATGGCCCCGCCGGCGCCAGCCACTCTAGGTGGAGCTGGCACTCACCTTCTGTTGGTGGCTCTTCGTGAGACCCTCCTCTCGGCCCCAGCCGTAGTGCAAGCCGCCACTCCGCCGTTGGTAGCGATCCTGGGGGCCAATACCTCAGCCTCTCAATCCTGCGTGTTAGAGCGGGGGAGGTCTCGATTCCTGCCCTCCTCCGTCCAGGAGGCCGCGGCGCTGCCACTCGTCCCCAGTCCTGGGCGTCTCCCGACATCACTGCTCTGCAGTCCTGGGCCCCGAGAGGGCCTCCCTGCCGCCTCGTGCGGGGCCATTCACTCACCGGCACAGGCGCCTTTCCGCTCCGCCGCCTCACTGCCCTGTGTCGTCAAGTCTCCGCAGGCGCCAGGAACAGCGCGCGCCGGGGTCACCGCACCCGTTCACCACCAAAAGGGTCTTCGCAGCGGCCTCCGCACTTCTCCCGCAGGCAGCCACACGCGGCCGCCGCTCCCCCGCTCCAGGCGCAGCGACCGTCAGCAGCGAGGTCCAGGCGTAGCGCTCCACCTCACAGGCTAGATCCCCGGGGCCAGGCAGGTACCACCGCTCATCCCTTCTTGTCCGGAGCGAAGGCGAGGGCCATGTCGCCGCCCCGCCCCTCCGGCTTCAGGCTCCGCAGGGCACCGCTGCCACGTCAGGCCAGGCCCGCAGAGGCCGCCCCTCAGCACCGGGCAAGGCTGCGATCCCGCCAGGCCCTCGCGCTCCGTGTCACCTCGTCGGCAGCCTGCTATGCCGCCTCCGTCACTGACTCGGCGGGCGCCACCACTCCAGGGCCCGTTCACCACCAGTGGCCCCTCAGGACGGCTGTCGCGCTGCTCTCGTCCACGCCGCTGCTCGCCACCTCAGAGCATCCGCGGCTGTTCACTGCCGCGTTCAGGGAACCCCTGGACGTCTGCCCCAATTCACTCTGTCCAGCGCACCCTGAGGACACCGCAGGATCCCCTCTAAGGTCCGAATGCCGCCAATAAATGCCGTATTTCGGCCTCGGCGATCGGAGCCCCAAGGAGTCGATGTTACTCCGCCGCCATCTTGGCCACGCCCCCGGCCACAACTCATCTTAGCAGGTGACGCAAGTAGCTCTGATCAGCGAGTGACACTTTAAGCCACCCACTATCGAGCGGTGTTATGAATATAGTTATACTGCGCAGTTCCGGCAGACTAGGCGGTTACTGGATAAATGGATCCATTTACCTATCTCTTATATTGGGCAAATCAACCTAATTAAAATGAACATCCTTCCCAAAATCCTGTATCTCTTTCGTTCACTACCTCTTTATGTTCCCCATAAGTACTTCAAAATGCTAAATTCTATAGTTACAACATATATATGGAAGGTGAAGAAAGAGCGGAGATCTTTAAATAAAAAATTAATCACCAAAGGTGGATGGGCACTTCTGATTGGCGTTTATATTACTGGGCTAGCATGACCAATCGTATTCATATGATGTACGAATTGTATCCTGAGAATTGGCTTCATACTATTTCATTTGTGAAGGATCCTAATACTAGTCATATTAAATTCCAAAGCAGAGAGTTCTTCAAAAAAGTTAGACTTAAGACCACGCTGGCTCTTGAGAGGATTTGGAGTAATATGAGGAGGTTTTTGAAAATTCCATCTTTTAATGCCTTTACACCACTGCTAAAAAATCTGGACCTACCTGACTGTTTTGCCTCTTCTTACTTTGGTGCCTTGCGTAACTCCGGAATTAAGTGGTTAGGAGATCTGATGGATGAGTTTGGGGTCAAAGCATTCTCAGATCCACAGGCAGAATTCACCATATCCCGGGTGATTTTTTTTAAGTAGCTACAGATCTGGGCCTTCCTATTGAGTAGGGGTACTAATATTACTCCATTGGGCCAGCATGATATTACGCAATTGGTTTTTGGTAAAAATCTGTATAGCATCTCGGAAAAGTATAGCTGTCTTATTATATGTCTCTTTCAAATTATTTGGGAATGTGAGCTGATAAATGTACACATAGCCTGGGCGAGGAAGTCACGGAGCAAGAACTCCCTTGCATTCTACGGCGATTTTGTAAGGTTATTACTCCTACTAGACTGAGAGGCCAGATCTATCACACATTATTTTATTTTTATATCAGCCCCTCTAAACTGAGTAAATGTTACAATAGATCGTACAGCTACCCATGTTGCTTAGCAGGAGCGGCCGATAATGTCCATATGTTTGTTTTCTGCCCCAAACTTAAACCATTTTAGTCTGTGGTCAAGCGGCAAATATTTGTCGCACAATCTTCTCAAGGGTAAATCACTCTGAAAATGTTGTTGTTGGGCATAGGCACTACTGACTGGGTCTTTTATGTCCTTTCTCTTGCTAGGTTAAATATTGCGAGGAATTGGAAATCTGCATTTCCGCCCAGATATGGGGATTGGTAGAAAGAGGTAATGGAAGCGTAAGAATTGGAACGCCAAATAGCGAAGTGTAGAGGATCTATGGTGAAAAACCATCGTATCTGGGAGTATTTGAGAGTTTATCGTGCATCAGTCTAGAGATCGTTGTCTGCTCTGCTTAAGCAGATCATTTGTGGTGTAATGATTTACTCGAACATTGTTAATTGATGTAATTGATTGAAATATGATGTATTTAATGAATTTATGTTCTCCTGGTCTATTCAATATTTTCTACTCGACTATATTTATAAGATCAATATTTGGCATACTGTAATTTTTTACTGTTTGTACTCTCAATAAAAAAAAAGGTAGTAGTTTTGTTTAGTGCAGAAAGACCTACGGTGTCAGACTATTTTTCATCGGAAAAATGTCATATATCACAGTTGAGTCAATACATTCATATAAGCAGAACATTAAAAATTAGTTGCTATATAAATTAATGTTCTGTGTATGGCGAGTTCTTTCCTAAAATAAAATAACATTTACATACAAAACACAGAGAACAGAGTAAGAATCCTTAAAATATCCTAACATAGAATCTCCATTTGGTCTGGAAAAGAAGACGGACAAATATATTAGACTGTGCAATAAATTAAGGTCTACTCACACTATGCTAGTAAAGGCTATTGTGAAGAACAGGAGAGTTGCAGGAGTAAAATGATTCCAGAATCTTGTAACAGTTGGAGTGTAGAAATGTCACTGGAATAGTAGGTTTCACAGTTCCCCTTTAGATGTTAAATTTGATGGAATTCTCCTGATCACAAGGAGAATGGAATTCCAGATACTGGATGCACTTCCTGAGAAGGATTGGTTCAGTGTTTTTGTCTTCTTTATGGCTGGAATTTTGAGAGAATGCATTTCACAGTTCCTCAATTGGTGCTATAGTTCTCAAGTCAGATAATTCAAGGTGTACTCTCTAGTGCCTTCAGAGTAATTTATTCAAGTTGCTTGCTTCAAATGGAGGCTGTTTCACATATATCAGAATGCCCCTGAGCAGTGTGGTTGCTGCATGTAAAGCCACTTTGTGGGAAGCGAAGTGGATTTGGGGAATCTCTGCTAGTAAAGAGTTCCCGTAAACCAACCGTAACAGAACTGAAGACTAAACTACTTGATTTTATGTAGCTCTGCATACTTCACATCTGCCATTTCTAAGTGCTACAAATAACGGGTGTTACTATTGCCCATCTTAATGGCATACAATGTGTGAAAAGCTGACCTGGAATATGATGTCCACTAATGTAAGTGGGCACCTTGCACCAGTCCAGACAACACTTATGGTGATTTAAGAGGTCTTAGACAACCTTAGAAGGCTTTCTAAGTGGTAGCTGTGGAGAGCAGCCTTTAGGCGTAGTCCAGAAGGAGTGTAAAGCAATTTGTTTTACCAGAATGCAATCTTATAGTATAGATTCAGTGAAAAGAACCACACCAAGTATTTATTAAAATATGTATTTATTATATAATACTCTCTAGTACGTTCACATATCTCCTACACGGAGATAAACACAATGCACACAATACTTTAGCAAAGAAACACAGTAAATAGCACAAAATACACAGTGGACCCCAGGGGGGGGACGAAACCATATGCTAAGAAAGTGGTATAAGAACCACAGCTCAGATCAAGACCGGGTCGAGAGGACTTAGAAGTGCTGGGACCCCAAGGAACCACCTGAGGTGAGTAGATAGGGACCCCACGTAGAGCGTGTGCAGTGTGGAAACACAAATGTGTGCTCCGTACAATTCTATGTGCAAGTCGTGGTTTAAAGATTAAGGACCCTTCCCAGTGGACCCTGTAGGAATCCTGTGGAAGACAGAAGGTTGGAGAGACACCCCACCCGTGGATACCCTAATACCCACGTTACCTACACCAGGGAAGCCGGGTGCATACGTGTGAAGTGGTGTCGGAAACCGCCGTCGAACCCAATGGAGGATTTCAGGAAAGTGCTGTTGCAGAAGGAGAAAGTGTCTAGTGGAATCTAAAGGTGGATTCTTGATGAGACGTACCTGCAGGCAGAGGGGACAGAGACTATGTCACTCAGGAGTGACCAGTAGACTTGGAAGACGAATGCCCTCCAATGTCGGGTGTTGCAGGATGGATGGCGATGGCCTTGATTCTGCAGCCGTGAGGACCAGGCGACGCTGAGGAGGACCAGGATCCATGCACGAGCTGTGCCACGAAGGATGTCGAGTGCTGAGGGGTCAGTGTCTGGCAGGAGCACCAACAAGCCTTGGCAAATGCAACCAACACAGAAATCAAAGAAGGAGCAACGTCGGGACCAGCAAGGTCCAGGGGACTCAGCAAAAGCAGGGGAGTCAGGGCATACCCTGAGCAATCAGAGGAGCCCAGAAGTAACAAGTGTGACCCTCAAATGGACCCACAGGCCGGAGGCACTGGAGTTGCGAGAGAACCTCAAGCAGCTCACCAAATGTTGCAGGCCACGATGCGGTGTGGCTGAAGATTCTGGTCACTGGAGGTGCTGGAGGTTGGGGCTACTTGGAGCCTGAAGATCTCCTTGGAAAGAAGTCCACAAGCCTTTGCAACTGCAAGTTGACGCGGGGCACAGGGGTTCGGTTATTGCAACCCCCACGAGGGATACTGGGCTCAAACTTGGTGAGAGAGCAGGGAAGGCCTCGGGAGCTGTGGAAAACCACCACCTGTGTTGTAGAACCTTACGGAGTCCGGAGGAGCTCAGGATCAGCAGACCGGTCGATATAGTTGCGGTGCCTGCGAATGCAGGGGTGTGACTCCTTCACTTCACGGGAGATTCCTTCAAGTGTATTTGATGCTTCACAGGCCTTCACAGGTCTTGGAAGATTCTTTTATGATGCACAGGCACAGACGATGCAGGAGACTGGAAGGGAGACGAAGTCAGGCCCAAACGAAGTCCAGCGAAGTGGTGTCTGATCTGAATTTGATCCCACAGCGAATCTAGGGACCTACACCCAAGTAAGTCCTTAAGTACCCTAGGGAAAGGGTTGGGAAGATTCAGGGGACCCTCCCAGAGGAGGGTCTGGACAGGGGGGAGGTTACTCCCATGTCCTTTGTCCAGTTTCGTGCCAGAGCGGGAGCCAGCGGCTCCCAGGACTGGTTTGAACTGGACTATACATGGGGACACCAAATGTGCCCCTCATGCAGACTTTGTGGTGCTGGCAAGTGCACCCACCCTGTCCCAATACACTAAATCCTGTCTGGGAGGTGGTCACACCTCCCTGTGACAGGATGCCTATTGTTCCACCTTCCTCTGCTCGAGCTTGGCTCAGCAGCAGGAGGGCAGAAATGTGTCTCTGGTTGGCAGCAACCATTTTGTGCTGTCCGGGTCTAATTACGCGGTGCCCCTTTATATAGTATATGGCTGCTTCACTGATAACCCGGGAGAATGGACTCCGTAGGCTGCAGGGGTGTCCTGCTCATGCAGGGGCACCCTCTCACTTAGAACCAAGCACCCTGCCTCCAGGATTTCCAAGGCCTGCTATAGGGGTGACTTATAGGTTTTAAGTGCAGTGACCCTAGATATAGGAAACCTATATCTTTAGTAGGTGGTGTAAGCACCAACTTACACAGGGTGCAATGGCAGGCCTGTAGTTCCATTTTGAATTGTCTCTCATGGGTGGCATAATACATGCTTCAGCCCATGGGAGACCTCTGGGTACCTATGCTCTGGTTACATGGGTACCATATACAAAGGTCCTATAAGGGTACCCCAGTATCCAATCTGGGGATGTACCTAGGTCCTGATTAGCAGGATCCCAGTCAGACTAGTCAAAATACAGCTTAGCACCAGGCAAAAAGTGGGGGTAACCATAGAAGCAGATCCTACTTTCCTACACAATTTATTGACCTCAGACCTTGCCTGGATTCAAACTCATGACCTGTAAATCATTGCACAAGGAGTTGTGTGTGTAACTTATTCTGATGGCGATCATGGTTCCTTAAAGTTACTTATGTTATGTTAAATTATTTATAGAGCACGCGTTCACCGGTCGGTTTCTTGGCGCTACCAAGGTTCTCAGTTTTTGTTAACAATCTGAGGAAGACTTCTAAGAAATAAAAAGGTCTTGGGTATACATAATTCAATTCAGTACTAGATGTAAAAATTATTATAAGGTAGTTGTCAAAATATTGATCTCCCAATATAAGGCATTTGTTTATTATGTATAGCGAAAATGCATCACCCACCTCAGTATTTAATACTTATGGTTTTCAGGTGTTAACAAAAATGTATTCTGGCAAAACGTTAATAATGTGTCATTCACATTACTTTCGTTAAAAGGGTACAAACATAACCAAAAAAAAATTACTAGGACATCTTAAGAGAAGCCTGGGTATTTTTAATTAGATTTGTTTTTAAATGTATTAACTAGATATAACCATGTAAAAATTAATCTACAATAATTCATTAAAAATGACAATCACATTCTATTTTGGTAATACATTTAGGTCACTGCCCACATACATCTGGGCGATAGGAGTCACTTCATACATCCACCATGCATACATTGTTGACAGCCAATCAAACAAAAACATGTGCTTCTTCTACAGTAGCCAGTAAAAAGAGCAATTCATTCGAATTGCCCAAAAGGAGTAATAACTATACTAAACAAACCATAAGACTGTGCCAAATAGAGTAAAAGTCATCAATGTTGTTTCAGATGAACTGTCTCCAGACAATATTTTTGATGTTCAATGTATCAGTAATAAATTGTGCCTACAATAACTGGCCAGAATTGTGGCTACAGCTCATTTTATGAAGCACATTGAGTTCTTCTTTGGAACACTAATAGAAACTTGTCCAGGCATATCAAAAATAGAGGCAATCATAAATTCACCTCCCATTGGATAACAACTTAATTGAAACATGAGAATGATACACAGCCTAGCTTTCCATATTCTATCCATAATCTCTCCATGAGAGTGCCAAAGCGGCTAACATAAAAAACTGTTAGCATAAAAGATTGTTAAATAAAAGGACCAATTTTCACATTTTTCATACCAACCCCATGGCAAGGAATTAAATTATCCATTGCATGGACTTATTACATTTTCAAGTGAGTGAATCCAGAAATTCTCATGTGTGAAATTGCAACCTGGCAGTATGTGCATGGTCGTCAGTAAAAGTAGCTGTCTCAACAAATTAAATACCAAAGGCTGTGAAACTTAACTGCCCTTAAAAGCAGGTCTTGACTTTTTATCATATGTATCATACCTTTATGTTTCGATAGTGTAAAATTAAGTCAACTTTGAAGATGTCCACTACTTTAAAGTTGAGTAGTATTTGTAGAGGGAAACATTTTTGGAAAATTTGAATTTCAAAATGCCATTATTTCGGGCTTAAATATATTTATTTGTACCATGAGGAGATACCCCTGCCCCACTGTGCCTTCGCCCTTGATGCTCCTCTACACTTCTGCCCATGCTGCTACTCCACCCATGCTACTACTCTGTGTTTGTCTGTCCCCCTCCCTGACCATCCATTACTCTTTGCAAAGGGAGAGCCCCCCCTCCTTTGCAACTTTACTATTGTACTCCCCATTGTTGTTTTGAGTGGAGACACCCCTGCCTTTACCCCTTATCCTGTACTATCCCTCACTTGAGGCCCTTGCCATAGCCCCCACCCTAACCCATCCTCCTTTACTTTTTTTTGGGGGGGGCACTCCCCAATCTCCACCCTGCTGATGCTCCCTTCCCACAATGAGCCACCATCACCCTGAGCTTCCATAATAATGTTTGGCAGGAGAATGCCCGCTGTCCCGATTACCAACAAACCTACCTTTTCCTGCTACTAGCCACACTTGTATGGAAAAGCACAGCATTACTGTAACCAGGAAGTCTTCAGAAAGCTGTTCTCCAAAGCCATCCCATCCTTCATTTTTGCAGCTGCTGTCTTTACAGTGCATTCTTATGCATTGCATGGCATACTTATTTCAATAATTTTGTATCCACAATGTTTTATTTTTCAATTTTCCTTCTTTTTTGAAGTGACTTTCTTGCATTCAACATTTTTATCACATTTGTTTCTACTGCAAACCTATGTTTCACCCAACCTTTAAGTAAATCTACAGATGACATTCTACTAGTCTTGTAGGCATATTAGTAACTAAAGATTAATGTCTGACATAGATAAGTTACAGAACCTACATTTAGTATCCACCCTGTGCCACCATATCCTGTTATGAATGAGGCAGATGTAGACCAATGTTGCTGTGGGAGCTCTTAAATTCTCAGTCAATGCATGATGATGGAAAGCTAGCATCACTGTAATGCATCTGGGTAAAATGAGAGCTTTAATCACATTGCTTATATCTAGTTTGCCGCCAGTAGATGTAAAAATTGCAAATACAGGAAATGTATGCTACAACTTGATGCATGTGCAATACACTGAAAGATATCTGCACTATTGGACTTATTAGGCAATTGGTTATTGTGCAAATAGAACGTGAATAAACGAAACTGCTGTTCAGCTAGTTAATCTTCAGCATATCCAAAGCGCAAAGTTTGACTATGGTCTGACTAGGTTCTTAATCAAATTGCTGCAGAGATTGAGGTATCTGCCTTTTAGATTGAGTACAAGGTATATGGCCACCTCATTGATGTATTCTGCTTTTGGGTATAGACTGAGAAATTCATTGATGTATATTTGAGCATTGCCAGTAATCAATGGTTTTTCATTGAGTTGCCTTGAACCCAGATACCTTGTGGGGTAAAGAAGGGATCATAAGATTTCATACTAAGTGCTTACAATCATACTTTGACATTTTGGTTTCCTTTGATTTCTTCAAATGAGTTTCTTTTTAAGTCTGAAGTGCAGGCGTTTTATGTTCTCAAGTGTGTTCTTTGGAGACCCACACAAACTTTGAAGGAGGACTACCCAACAGAGTCAACCCTTTCAAAATTTATTGGACTACAGCCAAACAACTGCACATCATTGAACTTGAGAAAGAAGTATTGCCATTTTTGAACATTTTGTGTATAATGCTCGGTGCTAACTCACAATGTACCTTTCAAAACATAAATGAGGTAACTCTCCATATGCCAAACAACATGGGTAAGGGAAATCAGTTTCTGTCACCTTTCGACGGTTTGGTTCCACCATAAACATGGTGTTTTCTTCCTGTGGGTACTAACACATCTGCCCAAATGTGGCAGGTATTGCATAGTGGGTAAAAAGCTGACCCTTCAAACTTGTGGCATTGCAGTGTGACTGGATAGTTCACTCAGTTTTGGCGAGAGGAAAGATGTGAACATATTGTCTAGCTTACATGTACATTAATTGCCTGAGAGAGGCATGTTTAGCTCTTGTGAACCACAAGCATAGTTAAGAAGGCTTCCTAAATTCAGCATTTGATTGAAGAACTGAAAAGTGGGGCTGGTTGTGCTCTAAAGGAATCACAACTCACTCTAAAGAAGGGAACCTGGAACTGCTAGAGCGGGGAGCCATTCTAGTATGGGTGAGCAGGTCTGCCGTTGGTTCACAAATAGGTTCTTATCTCAGACTGTAACAGAACCTGTGAAAAATGCAACTCGAATGAGGAGATGCATCTTTGGCCACAGTGGCTTAGCAGGAACACATTTAAACTCAATCCATTGAATTGAATTTCAATCCATCTCTGAAAATAAACTGTTGAATAGGTGGACAAGTACAAATCCTATACAGTTAGGGGACAGAGGGCTCGCACAAAGAGATAGACCAAGAACCTAATCCACATGTGGCCTCAATAAATAGTGCACACTGATAAAGAACACATGAAACACATATAAAAAAGGGTCCAAAGCAGGGATCACATTTTCCACTTCTCGAAACCAAACTAAGCCCCTCAAATTTTCCAGGCAGGAACCCTTTGGGGACCCTACATAAAATCAAAATTATCAACAACCACAACATCACATTGTTATCAAAAAGGCACATGAAAACCCCACTACGTCTAAAAGTTTAAAATAGGTGATGCCAAAGTTGATGCCAACAATGGCCTCTAAATCACTCTATAGTGTACTGTCATTAACTGTAGCATTGCAAAGTTGAAGATTCAAAGATGTTTCAGATCCAATGAATAATATTGAGCCTGGTCAGGTTTCAGACCGGATTTATGCATATTTTGTGCTGGATTACTCCAGCAGTCAAAACTTGAATGAGGTAATATTTGAGGAAACAGTAAGTTATCCACAAATAGTTTTAAAAAACAGTGTGAATAAAGCTCCAAGGTTACCCCAACAGACTCCACAACCTATAGAAAACAGGTTACATGGGTGCAGTCTGGTGCACTATTAATTACATAGCTGATGTCTTCTTTATTGAAGAAGGGATCTTAGTACTACCCTCACCATTCCATCATTCATGAGGAAGCAAATACACTCATTTTATTTTAGTAGCCCTAGCTAGAAGAATGTCTGCTACAGTGGCCTAAATTATGTATATTAGATCTGACACCCTTAGGTGGTAGTCCCCCAAACCTTTTGCCTTCACAACTCCTGCTTAGCTGAATTTGTTTTTGCTGGCTTTAGGACTCTATGCACTTTACCACGGCTAACCAGTGCTAAAGTAATTGTGCATCCCCCATAAAACATTGTAAGATTGGCTTACACCTAATTGTAATATCTAATTCACTTGTAGGTCCTTAGCGAATGGTACTCAATGTACTCAGGGCCTGCAAATGAAATGCTGCTAGTGGGCCTACAGCATTCATTGTGCCACCCACCAAAGTAGCACTTTAAAACATGTCTCAGGCCTGCCAGTGCAGCCTGTAGTTTTAAACTGCCATTTCGACCTGGCAAAATAAATCTTTTGCCAAGACTAAACCTTCTTTTTTAATACTAAATACTGGGTTTTCACCTTTTAGGGCCTACCTCTTCCGTAAACTAACACTGAGTTTCCTTATTACATTTAATACATTTTATCTTTAGATTGGGAGCATATAGAAGGATGCATTTTGGTCTCTTTTGAATTGAAATTAAAATTGTCTAATGGTAAAGTCGGATTTTAAGCTACAGTCATAAAACTGACACTTATAGAAAGTTGGCCTTTTTCTGCCTCAATCTACTGTGCCTTTCTGCCAGTAGGCTAAGTCACATGGCTCTGCTTTTGTCGGTTGTGCATTGCTGCCAGACAGTGAGACAGAGGAAGCCTAGCAAAGGCAGTCAACAGGTATAAACGTTGGACCTTCAGAGCCACTCATTAGAACACTCCTGGACCTGTGGAAGATTCAGAAGGACTGCCCTGCTGCCAAAGGGCAACTCTGCTGCTTGACGGACTGTCTTTCTGTCTGATAAGTAAGACTGGACCTGCTTGCCTTTATCCCAGGACTACCAGTGACTCCAAAGGGAAGCTGGCTAGCCTTCCATGTGAGCTACAGAGACACAAAAAGCTTGCACAGGCCTCCTGCAACTGCCCAGCTGCTCAGCGCCAATAGGACCTGCCTGTATGTGCCTGAGCACTGCTGCTGGCCTCCGCTGAAGAGAATTCTTGTTCTTACAGGTCCCGGACCATTGGCTGGCAACCCCCTGAAAACAAAGATGAAAAATGCTGATGTTTCGGCTCTTTGTGACCTCAAACTGGCCCATTCATCCAAATCTGGTGACCGCGAATCTCTGGTGAGACCTGCTCTACGTGCCAACAATGACAACAAGGCGCACCAGCGAAGACCGGCAATGCAAGAGCTGCACTTCATGCTACAGAAATTACACTCCACAGTGATCACATACCAAAGTTGCTGTTAGAGACGTCCAAACAGCTCTTCGTGTTTCAGCGACGACCACCTGTGATTCCCGGCATACTCTTTGCGCTACAGCAATGACTGTCCACGATGCTCAACCTGTTCCTCCTAGCCCCCTCCAATGTAAAGGGGCTTGAGAAGGTACCTCTTCAGTGGGACTAACCTGGACTCTTTATCGGACCTGCACTCCATCGCGGACGGCCTGATCTTGCCACTTTTTCCCAGTCTGTTGTGACCAGAAAACCATGAGGGGTGCTTCACTAAAACAATTAAATATTCATATCTCTGACTCTATTGTTTGGATTTTGTTTGTTTTGCTTTCCTATTATTTATTAAAATTGACTCAATTTTTCTAAATTGGTTTGGGATTTTTCTTTTGTTATGTTTTCACTTTATTACTGTTTGTGGGCTGCATAAATACTTTGCACATTGCATTTAGGCTAATCCTGACTGCTTTGTGCTAAGCTACCTGAGTGTTAGGAACAGGTTAATTTTGTGACATTTGTGATTCACTCTGACATGTATTATGGTTGTTGCCAGAGTGAAGCTTCCACCTCTCTCAACTAACAACCCAATTTCTCACAATGTATAAAGTCAATTCTGCTCCATCAATCATAACACATGGCGGTCTTCAGGATGATATTAAGAATATATCATCTTACCTTTCAGAACCATGGAAACAGCATTTGCGAAAGAGCAGCACACCATTGGTAACTCTGCTATGATGATCTGATTAGACCAATCAATATAGGCACATAAGGCAAGAAATCAATAGATATCCTCAACTAGACAACTGTATGGTAAAAGGGAGTTCTCTACTCAAATATATCTCAGAAACACACTCTGACCAGTTAAAGTATTGCACCAAATTGGCTTGAAAATCAGTAAGGAAAAGTCTGATGTACATCCCAGTTTGGAAAAGGATTTTTTGGGATCTATAATATATACCGGAGTGCATATGTATAATACAGTACCACTTCATTAGATGTCACAATCGTAGAGGGAGGAAGATGATGAAACTGCTGCTGGGTAAGATGACCTCATGAATTAATCATGTTTCCAGATAATAACTGCACTTAACACCGTTGTAGGAGTGGCGGAACAAACCTTGGTCTGAGAACTTAGGGGACTGAGAAGATCTAGTGGTTATAATAAAGGATGTATACAATCTGTCTAGTGGTAGAATACAGACGATCTCCTACAAGGAAGAGATTTCTTAGACCCACAACCCAAGATTACAATTGCAACAGATGCATCCCTGACAAGTTGGACCACCTCTCTGCAAGGAGTAGCAGTCCTGTACAGATGAATGGGTAGAAGTTCTTCTCTCAACATAAACATAATAGGGTAGACAATTCAACAGAAATGTACTGAATTTGGAGCAGAGTAGGCTTCCATGCAGCTTTCAAACAAGGCACATGTCATATTGCAATGGGCAGGGATGAAAGGAATAATACTTAAGAAACTAGAAGTATCAAGGGAACAAAACAGTATGAACTTTTTGAGGCCCTGGAATCTAGATTCACATGAATGAGTGTATTATATGGTGTATTTAAAAATCAAATCATTCATGTACTTTTTGACACAACAGACAAAAATTTGCAACAACGTACCACAGAAAATTTTGAAACTTTATTAGCTATATGTTTGCACTACCCCATCTTTACATTTCATAAACCAAGTGATCGAGATGCTATGCAGTACTTTAATTTTGATGATGCTTGCTACTGTAACATGGGCAAGTTAATCTCAACAGATAGTTATTGGAGCCAGCTTGCAAGAAACCACACATCCATGCGAGCATGTTAACAGTGAAACTGGAAAAGATTGCATACAAACGTCAGGCCCATGAACTTAAGAGTCTAGATCCTCAGGACATAAATCTTGGATATCTAAATCTATTCATAGCATACATGTGAGTGCTAAGAGAGGCAAGAAAGCTTTAAAAGGAAACACACTTGTAATCGGAAGCCTGTCCAGTCATTTGCCACCCACTTATTGTATGTTGAAAGACATTTTAGTATACATTCCACACAAAATAGAGAAGTGAACTCTGTGGCTTTGGGAATGTGGAAGAGGATTCAACATGTCTTTCTGTTTAGGATATAAGTGATCACAGCACTTCGAGGAGACTTAAGGAAAATACTTAAAACCAGTAGGGCAGCAGTCTCAGTGTGGCACTGCAACATATGCTAACCAGGTGGACAAGCCCTTCCTTTGAGCCATTTATTAGATCCAACACCAGTACACATACTTGGAATGTGATATGCCTAAATACTATCTCTTTTCATGGACTGGGTAAATTGCGGGACTTAACCATAAAGGAACCATTTCTATAATGTTACCCGGGTCTTTTGCCTACACCCTCAATACATACCCAAGGCTGAATCAGTTGTCCTTGTTAATCAGTAAAATAAATTTCCTTTTTCCTTCAATAATCCACAGGATTGTTACAGGCATTTAATGTCAGGTGAATGTTAATGTGTCGCCTAGACGAGGAAAACAGGAAACTGTAAATAAGAGATCTTCTATCTCAAAGTCAGGTATATCTAGATGAAGTTCACAGTGCACATAGGGGCCGATTCCGATTCGGGCCGGAAATCTCTCCGACCGAGCCGGACCCGGAGAGATTTCCGACCGAATCGGACCCGTGCAGCCCGACCGAATGAGTACGATGCGTCCGTATGCTATCGTACTCGAGTCGGTCGGACTCCCATTGAAGTCAATGGGAGCCGGTCGTACAACGCGTACGCATGCTCCCATTGCCTCAATGGGTGCGAGGCGAACAAGGGCGCCCCCTACAGCGGGTACGCAGCGAAGCGACTCGCGCCGTACACGCACAGGTAGGGGGGACCCATGGGTCCCCCCTGTGTGCGACTCGCGCGGCTACGCGTACAGGGGGGTCCGACACGGACCCCCGAAGTACGGCTCCGACTGCTCTTTCGAGCCGGACGGCGCATGTCGGTCGGACTGCTCGCGGCGCGCATCGTACTTACCCGGCCGGGGAGCGTCTCCATTGCGCGGTGCGAGTCGTGTCCGAGCGAGTCGGTCGGTGCGGTTCGACCCGGGAACGAGTCGGTCAGAGCGGTTGGGACGCCCGAACGAGTCTGTCGGCGATTTCGCATCGTACTCGCTCGTCCGGACGCACGTACGAATCGGTCGGGAAATAGGGCTCCGAATCGGATCCGGTTAAGCCGAATCCGATTCGGAGCCCTACCGGCCGAGATCGGAATCGGCCCCATAATCTTCGTATAACCTAGTGGGCATGGACATAAAATACAAGGAGCCTCAGAGCCTACTTTATAAAAGCACTAGGGACACAGTCATTTTTATATCAAATTTTGAATGAGGACTGATGTGTGTGAAAATGGGTAGCATATGAGAGCCTAAGTTGACATGTCAATGACAAGTTGTGCTCTTTGCTTAGACATCCTTCCGAAAAGCCAATTGTTGAGGTACCCTGGCTGGATGGATGACGTAGGTCTCAGCCCATGAGTATGCACAAATGCTTGTGTGGAGAATGCAGAGTTATCCACCTTTGATGGTCACTGAGACAACTAGAGAAATGGTATGCTCCCTGGCAAGTGTTCCGAGATGCACACTGAAGTAGCAAAGCCTCCAGTAAGAGATGAGAAGGCACAGGTGCGAAGTAGGCTACCCTGCTCAAAGTACTTGATGTGGTAGTTGTTCTCAAGGAAGTCACTCATTGTACTGTCCTCCAAGCATGTACCGTATTACCCTGAATTGCCAAGTTATGGGGTTAATGTGCAGTTAGGAAAGATGGTACCTGGCTTGACTCTTGATCCAAAGGAAGAGTTAGGGTTCACTGGTTAGGAGAGCCTGGATACAGGTAAGAAGGTACAAGTGAAGAGAAGGTTAGGGTGAACTATGTTAGAAGACTATGAGGTTCTCAAGAGGCAGATTCCAAAGCACAAGGAGTGGCATGCCAAACATGATGTATGTGGCATATTGTTTTCAGTTCTCAAAGCAAAATCTCCAAAAATACAAATAGAGAAATTCTAAGGAAGGACTCCCAAAACTGAAATATTTATTACAGCAGGTTTTGTGTGGGGAAGTTCTGGAAAGTAAACAAGATAATTTGAATAAAGGAGGTGGGAAATATTTAAAATAAATAACTTTAGTAGAAAAGACAGGATTTTTTTTAAGTAGAAAGGCAATTTTCTTTTAAGTATTTGCATTGCATACTGCTATCACTAATATTTTCTTGTAGAGCTGAACTTTGTCTTACAAAGTGTTGGCCAGAGCTTTCATGCCAAATTTAAAGGGAATGTGGTTTCAGAATGGGAAGTATTTTAGTTTGATGTATGGGGCAACGTTCCACTAATCTGTTTCGATGCACCGTTGCCAAGGCTTTTACTTCTGAGAGAGGTGAATTGGTGTCTAGAGACACAAATATTGATTCAGTTAATGACCCACCAACTTTGACCCTCCAAGGGTTAGCTTAAGAATTTTGTTTTTTCCATGATGAGGTTTATGTGTGATTTACTTCCAATGTGGTGAAGCAGGTGATTGCAATGTCAGTCAGAAGAAACTCTGAGTTGGGAATAGGGGAAGAAGGTAGGCAGCAACCTTGGTCAAGTACTGATATCAGAATACCTGCTTGGTGAGAACTTTTAAGCTCAACTAGTGACAAGTGATTCACTCCCTTGAGAAAAAAGAACTATATAACAACGATTGGATTGTGAGACTGCAGCCTTGCATTATTATTGATTTCAAAAAGCTTGCATTAGATGAGGGTTCTGCAAAGTTGGTCCTGGAGGGCTGGATCCATGCCAGATATTTAGCATATCCCCAGTTAGGTAAATGTAGTTATCTTAAAAATCTAGCATGGATCCGGTCCCCCAGGAATGACTTTGGAGAATCCTGCATTAGATGAGTTACAGTTCAAGGTCCCAATGATAAAGTGCTTAGAAACTGGCGCATCCCACAGGGGCTCAGAGTTAACTTTAGACAATAGCACCTTATGACTGAGGCAAATCAACACCAATTAGAGCCTAAGCTAATAAGGGGTTGATAGAAAAAAACTTTGCATTAAAAACAGGTATTGGTGAAAACAGATATTGAGAGAGCAAACATAAATACAAAAACCATTAGGGGTCTTTTTGTCGAAACCGGGCATGGGAATGGAAAAGCTCTAGATTAACGTGGTTCTTCATAGCGAACTTCAAATTCAATGGAGTCATGTTTGCTTTATATTTGTGATTCCCAACTTTGCATGCCTATCCACGACAAAGTGATTGGCAGTGGACAAAACAAATATATTTGCTATTACAGTAAGGACAAAATCACAGCAAGGTTTAACCTAGGATGTCACTTCTTTGGGGGGGGCTAATGCTTAAAAACATTCCGATAGAGTTCAAAGGCAATATTTTTACATCCTGCATTTTTTCTACCCTTCCAACGTCTCCATCTGGTAAAAATTTTGAGAAGCGCTGGGCCCAATGTAAAATGAGGCCCCCCTGGTGCCGACATGCTGCACTGTTATTTTACTTGGAATGGTGCTCTGAATTAATTGAGTATTAAAGAGCATATACGGCATCATTATATGAGGCTGACAAATAGTGAGCATCATGTACGGTATCCTTTGAGGGCCATAATGGTCTAGTGTACAGTGTTTAATGATCATGTTGCCAGCCTGTGCCTGTTTAAATATATGTGAACAGTTTTTTGTTTGCTGAGAGAGGGAAAAGAGAGCTTTTCTATCGAAATAGCAGAATACTAAATTGCGAAACATGGATATTGTCTATATTATCCAAAATCATCTGATATTTGGCTGTTCCGGAAGAACATTTTTGACGGTGTACGCCACACAATCAATTTTTCATGACAGGACTCTACCCTCATTAAATAGTATACCAAATATTTTTCTCCACTGATGCTATGAAGGAATCTTAGCGTAAAGTTCCACACGCACTGCTTTTCCCATTTCTTTTGTATTAAAGGCCAGAACACATATTTATATTGTTTTTTCATCTGTTTTAAAGTCTCACCTACAGAGTTAGCTGTCTATTGGCTACAGGCCTGATGGGGCCCATTCACAAAGGTAAATCTACACATGCAGATTTACTACATGTAAATGTACTCTTACACTTTTGACTAACTTTACTAGTTTTCGCTAGTCACCATTTACAAGAGTAACGTTACTCAAAACTAGACTTACATGTCCTCATGCCTAAAATACAGTGCAGAGTAAGTAAAAATGTCAAATATGACCATTAAGTTGCTTATAGTATTGATATTATGACCGTGTTGGTGGAAACTTCCGCTATGGCGGCGGCGATCTCCATATGGAAAAGTATGGAAAAAAGTTTATTGAACTTTCAAATAACTAGATAAAATATTTTTAAGTTTATATTAATGCTAATTCATTCATATATTTATTTTAAACAAAGATCAATATAATACCACATTCATAACTTAATTTTAAAACAAAAATGTAAATAATTTCAATATATTAAATTAAAAGAAAATTATTTCTTTGAAGTAAAAAAAAATATTTTTTATTATGTTTTAAAAATAATTAAATTTAATTTAACAGTACTTCATAAGGGGTTTTATTTAAAGTCTATACCTGCATTATTTTATGCGGGAGGATGTTGCAGTAGCAGTAGTTGGCCATGTGTAGTGCTGGACTTACTCCATCTCCGAGCTCGAGTACACTTACGAATGTTTTTGGGTCTTTGTTTGGCTGTAATAACTATAGAACGGAAATTTGTGAATAGCAATGAGCTTGCTTTTTGTGGATGGGTGCATGTCGCTACCTAAACCCCTCCCTACTCCTCCCTTAGCCCCTCCCCTTTAGTAGTATAACATATACTAGAATATGCAGAGATCTCCACAGTTTGGGTGGAGATATCGGCACATAAAAGATTTGAGAGACAGAGGTGTAGACCTTTGCACGTCGGTATGTGAATAAATCTAAGATATACTTACAGTGTTTAAGTTTATTTTATTTATTTTATTGCATAGTTAATTAAAACCTTTGCACTAACCATATTAAAACAAGCTTATTCATATGAAAAAGGCATTCAAATGCTAGAGGAAACTAAATATTCAGAGTAAAAAATAGGTTAACTATACAATATGTGTTAGTTGGCAGACCTTTGTCCATGTAGGGACCCTTCTTCCTAGTCAGGGTAAGGGAGTTACACTCTTAAAATAACCCCTGCTCACCCCCTTGGTAGCTTGGCACGAGCAGTCAGGCTTATCTCAGAAGCAGTGTGTAAAGCATTTGCACATAACCAACAGTAATACAGTGAAAGCACTACAAAAGGAAACCACACCAGTTTAGAAAAATATCCAATATTTTTATATATCCAAAACAAGACCAAAAACGATAAAAATCCAACATACAGTACGTTAGAAATATATGCTTTGCAAGATATCCTTAAAATATGCAGAAATACCTCAAAAACACAGGTCTTTCGAGTCTGTAGCTCTGTCTGGGGCTACCTCGATGCTGAAAACCACAGAGTCCAACAGTTCCAGCCGACCGCGTCGGTACGGGCCAGCGAAAGCGTGGACAGACTCAGTAACAGTACCTTTCTCATTGCGGCTGGCAGGTTGGTGCGAGCCGGTTGTGGCAACCGTCGCGGTTGCGTTGCAAAATGGAAGAGGTGCAGGGTGCGGTGCCCTCACGATGCGGTACAGGCAGCGGCTCAGTGGCGATTGTCCAGACGGTGTCGGTGAGACCAAGGCTTACGGTGCAGGACGAGGCGGTGCTCGATGCGGTGCTGGCAGGTTGTGGTGCAAGCGACCGAGCCGGTTAGCGGGAGCTGGTGTCGGTCGAGGCGGTGGGTCGTGAAACTTACAAGCCATGCCCCCAGCCATGATGCGGGTACGGATGTCTTAGTCAGCAGCAGCGACGATGTCGGTGAGACCAGGATAGTGAAGTGAAGCGAGGCGGAGTGCGGTGCCCACAGGCCGTGGTGCAAGCAGCGGTGCGGTGGTGGCGGTCGTCGGTGAGACCAGAATTGCGGTGTGAGATGCGGACGGTGCCTTCTGCGCTGCTGTCAGGACAAAGAGCCAGCGACAGAGTCGGTTGCATTTCCCTTCTCTGTGGCAACTGAAACAGCGGTTCCAGAAGCGGTACCCAGAGGTTGGTGAAGTCTTTGAAGTCCCTGAGACTTCAGAACAGGAGGCAAGCTCTACTTCAAGCCCTTGGAGATACTCAGCACAAGTAAAGAAAGTTCAGTCCTGTCCTTTCACTGCCCAAGGCAGAAGCAGCAACTTCAGGCCAACCCAACAAAGTAACAACACAGCAAAGGGGCAGTACTCCTCCTGGCAGCTCTTCCAGCTCTTCTTGGCAGGTTCCTTGATTCCAGCGAGTTCTAAAATTCTGGGGTCTGGGCCCCAATATTTATACTCAAAATCGCTTTGTTCTCTCAGGCAGAAAGTGTCTGTGCTTAGTCCAAACCGATTCTGTCCTCTCTGGCCCAGCTTCCTGGCAGGAGGTGGAGACCCCATTGTTCAAGGCAGACCAGGACCATTCAGGTGCATGGAAATCTCCTCCCACTATAAATGCAGCCCAGGTCTATTCAGCCCCCCTGACTCATCCAGGAAAGGCAGGGCACACCTCGACCCCCCCGTGGCTGTCTAAAGAGAATGCACATCCCCAGCCCCTGTCACTCCAAAGCCAGATAGTCAATCCACAAACCCAGCACAGGCACTACTTTCTAAAAGTGGTATTTTCAAACACAGAACATAAAAATCATCTTTACTAAAAGATGCATTTTTCAGTCCAGGCATACTAAACTCCATTTCCCTATCTTGTCCCAATGGGAAGTTATGCTTATAAGATGTTATAAGTAAAACTCCCATTCTTTCCTATGGGACAGATAGCCTTGGAGTGGTGAAAAACGAAATACACTGTAATTCACCACCAGGACATGTCACACACACCAGTACATGTCCTACCTTTAACATACACAGCACAATGCCCACAGGGGTACCTTGGGCCTACTTTAGGGGTGACATATGTAAGAAAAAGGAAAGTTAGGGCCTGGCAAGTGGGTGCACTTTCCAGGTCGACATGGCAGTTACAAACTGCGTGCAGACCCTGCAGTGGCAGGTCTGAGATACCTTTTCAGGGCTACTCATGTGGGTGGCACAATCAGTGCTGCAGGCCCACTAGTAGCATTTGATTTACAGGCCCTGGCACACTCAGTGCACTTTACTAGGGGCTTACCAGTAAATCAAATATGCCAATCATGGCAACACCGATCCATAATAACAATTTACAACAGGAGCACGTGCACTTTAACACTGAATAACAGTGAGAAAGTGCGCGGAGACACTAAACCAGCAAAAAGAGAGTCAAAACCAGGAGGTCAGAAAGCAAAAAGACAGGAGAAGCACGCCAAGAGATGCCAAGTCTAACAAATGCTACATATAAAACTGTAAAATACAGAAATTCTGATTGTTACAAACTATGTTCAAATGTTATACCACATAAAGCTCTTCACCTAGTTTCTTCTCTGGCGGACTGGTCAGCCGTAAGAAGACTGCCGGCTGATCATGCGAAAAGTCAATCAGTTTAAAATGCATAATGGACTGGTATTTAGTTGTACTAAAGTTCTCATCAGGGTGGCTGCAGTCAGAGTCTAGCACAAAAGATGCGGACAGAATGCCGTATCAAGTCCAAGTGCATTATCATACGCCAGACAGTAGGCTTTCAATACGAGTCGTATTGACATTAAAGTGGCAGTGCAGGCAAGTCTCTGTCTTTATGCGAGGGAGAGGAGGCGATAAACTGCCATTGCGGCCAAGGTCTTGTTTAAAGTTAGTCAAACTACCAATCCTGTAAGTCAAATTTGTTTAGTCTTGGTAAAGTGGCTTTGGTTACAGAGAGTTGTGCAAAATAATGAGTTTAAGATACCTAATTCGGCCCTGATGTTATGGAGTCTGTTAAGTAGTTTACTTTCTGTTCTAGTCTTGACAGGTATTTCACCAGCTTACAGTTCAACTGAATGTCTGAGGAAGCAAAGCAGGCTATAATGGCCTGTCTGCAGCACCGGCACAGCCCCCTTGCTTTAAATGCTGGGCTTAATATAGCTATCCGGTCCTCCATGTTTGAAACACATATGCTAATTTGATGGACTATAGTTTCAGGGGATTGACCACAGAGTTGACAGGCCTCTATAATGGCGAGGCATTTCCATGGTGGCAGATTTAGAAGTGATGGTAAACAGCCCAGACAGTATCTTTTGGTCTGGACTTTGATGCATGTTACCAGATACGGCTGAGGTACTAGCTTTCCCATAGTATCCTATTGTGAACCAAGCATGTTGTCGCCTTGAGAATACCTCCTTGTTGACCAATAAGGATGTGCTCTTGATTCTTGTGTTTATGATGGCCTTGACTAGGGGATAGCTGGATATTGAGTCCCATTCTTGGTTTAGGCCAAGGGAATTTAAGGAAAGAGAGAGAGAGCACTTGGTCGGGGAGTAATCTCTACTGCTAATATCTTCCCAAAAATGGTAATTCAGATTCCCGTTGTTGGCCTTTTTTTGCTTTTTCGCATAATCTAATGAATGCTTCTTGCCTCGCCAGAACTTGTCATGAGTTTCTTGTCATCTGCGATGGGTACAATCACAAAGGAAATTACCACAGTTGAGGAAGACTTTGGTTCGTATGCTGTCGCAGATCCCATCAAACTGAATACTATTTTGACTAATTGTTTGGAAGAGCAGATGGCTAAGTTAAACACCGATAGAGATGGGGCTTCTCACATTAGCATTAAGGGGAGAGACCTAGGTGGGTAAAAAGTTAACATGTGCAACTGAGCACTGCCTACTGGAAGGTGCTGGAGGCTTCAGCATTACATCTCCTCCTGGTCTAGGTCCACCAACATTGAAAAGTAAAAGGAGGGAGCAGCCACAAAAGTTACCCAAGCTCTCTGGTGAGGTGAATAAATTGAAGGGCCCCATAACATGTGGGAGGAGTCAGAATGGAGTTTGTATTCACCTGAAAGCCACAAATCTTGGGGTTTTGTTAGACAACTGTTTGCAAGGATTGAGGCCTTAACTCCCATTTTGGCGAATGTTTATCCAGGTTGGCAGCAGTCGGGAAAATGGTTGCAAACCTTACGTGGGTGAGGTACACTGACCCTGCCAATCTTGATCCAACCAAATCATGCCACCCAAACTTGATCAATTTGCGAGGGGGAGGGAGATGCAAGCCCTCAGGGTTCTAGTTTAAAGTCCTTAGAGCCCAATGCTCGTTCATCTGTGGCTCGCCCCACTGTCCAATCGCTGGAGCATGACCTGCATGCTTTGAGCCATGTATAAGCCCTCCGGGTTCAAGTACAGGGTTCATCCTGTGTGGCGTCAGGGCTGCAGGTGAATCTGATGAGTAATCATGCACCCAGGGCCTGCAGGCAAGATGAACAAAGACTTCCCTTGGGAGCTAACATTTTTAATTTCCTTCCTGAGGCAATGCCTTATGTAGTGGTTCTGTGTAAAGTTCAGAGCCTACAGGACAGAACAACAGAAGATTTTATTCAGCTAAAGAATAAGGTCACTCACTGGTTGAGTACCCTCATGGGGGCTGATGTATCGGTCAGTCTTTCCATCATCATGGCCCGATGGGTCCTCTGGATTGGTCAGACCCGCAAAAGGTGGAAGTCGGACTGTGTGATGGTCAGTTTTAATCGGGAGTAGGTGGCAGCCCATCTCCTGGCTAACACTTATGGGCATCACCTTTCTGCATCTTGTATCACGCCTTTACCCTTAGGCCTTTTTATCCCCCCGGGCTTGTAAATCATCGCTGCGCAGCAAGGGCATCCAGTCTTGTGGTTTCTAAAATCGACCCCACCTCCTCAGGATGCTCATTGATTTCCCCAGGACTTCGTGCAATTCAGACTTCAAATCATTTTGAACCATCGAGTTCTTTGGTGGACATTAAATGACTAGGGCCCAACAGGTCAAAGGCTGACTCTGTCTTGGTTGTTTGCCCCTTTTCTCCTAAATCCCCTTTTAAGACTCCCAGGCGTGGCCTAAGTTTTTAAAGTTGGAATATCGCTAGCCTATATTCCAAGAAAACTGCTTTGGAGTGGCTAAAATTCATTTCCACTTTTGATGTTATTGCTCTTCAAGAGACATGGGACAGTAGAAGCTCCACTGTATTGGGTGGCCTACAGGCTTTATTGTCCCTGAAACCTATTCGTGTGCTGGGAGACCAAAAGGAGGTTTGCTCTTTTTGATATCTATATCTTTTCCATGCAAGTCCCAGCACCTACAGTTTGAGTTATCAAACCTGCGGGCGGCGGCCTTACAGCTACCAGACAGGCATGTACAACTGATAGTTAACTTTTATGATGCTATTTCTGGCTTGGCTTCCTCAGAGCACGTAGGGTGACTACCCTACGCAGGTTTTTAGGCACCCAACGAGTAAAAATCCATGGTTGGATCATTGTTACGTTTGCTCACCTGTGCAGGACAGTAAATTCCACTTTGAGCATTCAGGTTTGGAGGACCTTTTAAATGTGTGTTTCTGAATTTAATTTGTTTTGCGCATTTGAAATGTTTGAATTGCAGGGATTAAGCTCCCTCCCTCCAACCTTCACCGGTAGGGGCTGTCGGACAATGATCGATTATATTTATAGTCTCAAGTAATCTGTTCAGTGATACAGAGGATGTCATGGTCCATCTTGAAGGTTTTAATGATCATAACCTATTTCATTGAGGTTGTGGTGGATTATCCTGCAAGAAGAGGCACATCATAAGTCCACTGCTTCTGACATAAAATCAAGCAATGAAGGGAGAAGATTAAAATGGTCAAAAATAGTGCCCGTGGCTTTCCAAGAACACATAAGGGAAATCTGTGCACTGGAACTAGAACAATGCTGGAAGGGGTCACCTAACCCCCTCGGGGATCTTAAGGGTCTTTTCTGCGGTTGCAAAGGTGGTCTAATCAATGCTCACGATTCCCACCCATGTGGGTCCCCCTAAGACACTGAGGTAGTTTGATAAAAATTGCTCCAGGATACACAGATCACTTTGACAAGCACTGAATAACAATCCCATGAATATACAGTTGATTGCTAGCTGTATACAGGCTTACAAAGCCCAGATCCTTAGGATGAAAAAAGAGATTAAGGATGAAGCTTGGCAGGATTTACTCTCAGTCTCTATACAAAACAATGCCAAATTTTGGTAAGTAATTAACTGCCCCTTTTTAGTAATGGAGATAAGGGTCTAATTTCTACCCACATTCCACCAGATTTATGGGTAAAACATTTTGAAGCAATCTAAATGTAAATCAGGCTTCCATGCATGAAGATATTACACCCCAAGATGTCTTTCTGCCTTGTTCGTGGGTCAGGAAGAGGTTGATAAACACCATCATGGCCCTTTCTAGTATTAAAGCCCCAGGCCCAGATGGGATCCCGTCTGGGCTCTTCTTAAGTGACCCTGTATATTGGACCCCGATCTTGGCTCACTGTATCAATGTAGAGGTGGTGAAAGGTCCACCCAAGTTCTGGTCTACCTCAATTATTTGTCATTATCTTTAAAAAGGGTGATAGGGCTGCCCCCCATTGATACCGCCCCATCTCTCTAATAGGCTCAGTTGTTAAGGTAGTGGGAAGAGTGATTCTCAGTAGACTCTCAGTCTGGGTAGAGGAAAATGGAATCCTCTCTGAAGTGCAGTTTGCTTCTGAACTGGTCTCAGTACCAGTGACCAATGTCTAAACCTGCACCTGATCGTTAGTAAATATGCGAATGCAGGTTCAGTTTCCCTTCACCGTGCATTCATGGATTAGCATCCGTCTGTGATAGAGTGAATAGAGCTAAGCTATGGGCAATTATGTTATCTATGGGGGTATATTGCATAATTGCGTATTTTTTACATGATTTGCAACGTGATCTGTCCTTTAAGGTGTGCTACAATAGTGATGGTTCTTGTATAAAAATGTTCAAAATCAGGTGGGGTGTGCGACAGGGTTGCATTTTGGCTCCATTTGTTTTCACACCATATATTAATAAGCTGGAATGTTTCTTATTGTTGAACGCAGATCCTCCACGGGTGGGTGCATGTTTTATACCCACACTATTGTATGCTGATGACATGGTTCTGTTCTCTAGGACTGCGATGGAACTTCAGTGTTTAATAGACTAATGTGTCGCCTTTATGGCAGACCTGCACTTGTCTACTAACCTGAGAAAGTTAATTGTAATGATAATGGGTCCCAAGTCCGTGAAATTAAGACCATTTTCTGCTAACAATCCTGTATTGGAGAGGATTTCCTCTTTCCTATATCTAGGGATAATTTTTGATCGTGCTAGTACTTGGTCCCCAAACAAGAGAATTATTGTATTGAGGATAATTGGAGATATCTTTGGGTTTGCATCTCGGTTGGGTAAAAAACTTCCAGAGGTCATGTTAAAACTATTTGTGGCAAAATGTGTCTCAGTCACTATGTATGGAGGGGATGTGTGTGGTTACACAGTGATTCGTTTACTCCAGGTTATAGGAGACAAATTCTGTAGAAGGCTTTTGGGTGTTCCTCACTCTATACCCTCAGAAGCTGGGCTTACCCTACCTGAGCGATATTATAGGCTTGAAACCTCTTATTAGGTGGATTACTATTTGGACTAGACCGGATTGTAAGTTCAGTAGCCTGGTATTGAAAGATTGCCTGTCTCTGGCTAGGTGGCATCTGATCCCATGGCTGAGTTATGTAAGTCACTGTTGCTCTCAACTAGGGAGAAGGGAACGTTTTGAAAATCCAGATATAATGAAAGCTGACCTGCCATGGATCCGGTGAATTATTTTAGGTAGAGATGTTCCATGAGGGAACAGAAGGAGTTAGCCAAAACTACAGTTGGAGCTAATGCCATTTTTATGACGAGCCTCTGCTCTGACGAGCATTTAAATGCTTACCACCGTTTTTATTGACCCATTTTAGACTTAATATGTTCCATGGCCTTTTATGGCATTTTAATCTTACTGAGCCAAATAAAGAGCCTGGTCGTAGTGAATATGACAGCTCCATCCCCCAAGATACTATGCACTTTACTATGTTTAGATACTACAAATGACTTAGACAAGATTTTTTTGGGTCACTGCTAAGAAGGATGAATTTCATACATGTGTTCCCTGCTCTGATGTATTTGCAATTACTTTCAGATACTTATGTTTGTTTTGGCATGGCGAGGTTCTTAGTACCCACTCCTAAATTGAGGAAATCATTAATCTGAATATGTGAATGCTCCTTTTTAAATTTTTAACAATTCTTTTAGATTGTGATGTATTTTGTATGACTTTTTACAATGTGCTTTGTACTTTTATGGTTGTTTTTTAACCGAATGAACTTTAAATGAATTGAATTGACAAGAGACAATTTATTCTTGTAGTAAAGTAATAATGTTTTTCACAAGACCGTTCATTCACATGCTAGACCTTCTTCAGTTGAAGATGCTTAAAACAATCCTTTGATCTTCTTGTCTTTAAATATAAGTACATATTCATGCTTTCATTTCAAGTAAATGGTTCTTCTTTTGGCAGCCAGCATGTCTCATGGACTAACCCACTTTTTTAGACCTTTAAGAATCTTATTTTATCACCAGCGCATACGTCCACATTGACCTCTTTTTCAGAAGGGAGTTTTTCTTTTATGTAGATGGGTAAAATACTCCTATTAAGAACTCAGTAATCCTTTTAGGAGATTTGTTGTTGTCAGTATATGTTATTAATTTAGTATCAGACCCATGATAATGACTATCATGGAAAGATGGTGTTGTCACACGTCCTTTATCTTGTGAAGAGAAATTACTTTTTGTACTGCATTGCTCCTCATGTCCATGTGCATCATGCTGATTTACTTTTAGACTGCAGTCCTGTAGCTACTGGCTGCAGAGGTAGCATATTGGCTCTACTGTTTCTCACAGTCCTCAATCCTTGCATTTGCAGAAATTCATAAAGATTCATAAAGGGAATCCTTGCCTCAATAATGAGGCAAGGATTCTGCAGATCTTTACAGATGTCATTTTTGTGCTGTGACAAATGTATCTTTGGGTCGCATTATAGCTCATGCACAAACTTTCAATCTGTGATGCAACCCAAGATTAGGTCCTATGATTCTAATTGCATCCAGTTTCATGACTGCTTGCTATAAAAATGAAGGTCTTTACTGCATAAGGCATCGCTTTTAATAATATCAATTAGTTCTACTTCATGACTCAATGCTTACTTACTGTTTTGGCCTCAATCATGCGTATTTACTCTACAGCTGCCCCTTGGGGCTTTCTGCTAAGACTGTCTTGCTGCTAGCAGTATTTATTAGATCTCCAGGTGTTGTCAAATGTTATCTGCCCGACAGAAGTCTTTTTTCTGTGTCCATTCATAGGACCTCATTTTTGAGTTTCATTATTCCGTGGATTGCACCTGGCTGTACCGCCTATCAGGGATTACCAAGCACTTGAGTAGTTTTTACATGTTTTTGGACGTATTTTTGATGTACATGCATACCGAGGCTGACATCTTTTTCTGCTGCTCTGCTCAATGCCACTTCGTGCCCTGGAGGACAGGGATGCTCTGATGTTCTTCCTTCACTGATTCATTATGCAGGCAGAAAACTACAGGAGTGCTAGAAATTCCTTTAATACATAAACTAAGGGTCTTTATGCAAATGTCAATAAAACAAAATGTTTTTAACAAAATGAGTCCAGATGAACTTTGTTCTTTTATAGTATGTTGGATTGGATCTTTGTATTTCTTCACTTGACCCGTCAATCCTGTACTTATTGAAATGACATGCACTGGGAATATGTTAGTGGAAAATTAAATGTTTATTGGGGAATAATATTTTTAACAATAAGCTTGTAATGGTACAATTTGCTCCGAATACCATCACTCTAGATACCTTCAAGAGAACAGATGGTGCCCTACCCTTTGACTCAAAACTAATAGGGACTGGTTACTCAAAAAACACAGTGACATGCCCAAATTGTTGCAATATTCTCTATAATGTGGTTCAATTGAAAAAAAATTGGGAACGGCGGACACTTTTTCAAATTAAACCTTTGGCAATATCCTTGATCAATTTTAGAGTTCTTGTTTCAGCAAAATAAGTGAAGACTTCCCTAAAAATGTTTCACAAATGTAGCAGAGCATTAAGCAAATGGTAAATATCTGGGTCTTTTTTTCCGTAAAAAACATATTTTTTTCATCTGCAATTGTACAAGAAAAAACTTGTAGTTGCTGCTTTTCACATTTCGAGTTGTGATTGGGACAAAATGTACACCGTATGCACTTCTTGGTTTAAAAAAAATGTTATTTTAATAAGTATGCTGATTATAGGAGCGAAAAAAGTACTATTTTTTTTATATGGCTTACAATTGTTTGCTTTCTTTTTAGGATGAAGAAGAGGAGATCAAGCAAGAAATCAACATGCTTAAGAAGTATTCTCACCATCGAAATATTGCCACATATTATGGTGCTTTTATCAAAAAGAACCCTCCAGGAATGGATGACCAACTCTGGGTAGGCATTTACTTCAATTATGTATGTCAAGGTTGTTGTTTAGTTGCCGCTTTCAATGTTAGTAATTTCCATTATTTCATAGCTTAGTTTCTGTAATAAAAAAAGTTTAGATTATACTTACAAAGATGCCTGACAGGATTAGGCATAGAATAAAAGCAGCCTTGTTTACCCTCATAAGGACACAATCAGAGCAGAGAGAGCTGGGTAGGGACTCTGAGAAAATAGTCTGTCTTCCAGAGCTGGCATTTCGTCCCTTCATAAAATACACATTGTGAGGTTCTATATGTTGAAATATGGACATTGCATAACTTGGGGAAAAAAAGAAAGTTGGTAAATATAACTATTTTTAAGTGAGGGAGACCTTTATGTTCTTTTTTTGTTCCAAGCTTTTTTTTACCTTCTGCTGTACATAACCCATTTCCATGGTTTTCTACCTAATGTTAAATTTAGCAATGTTCTACGTTTCTGTCAGAAATCATGTGCATAGCAGGAAGCGGTATAACAATAAAATGCCGATTAGATGGGTTTATTCAGAAGGTGTTGATGGGCGTCTGATGAGTGAAGAGAAAGGACAAGGAATATGACAGCATACAATGCATATATGATAAACATTTTTCAAAATGTTGTTTCCAAGTTACTTTACGAGGTGCCCAGTTTGACAAAGATTTCAGTTTTAGACTAGTGGTTCTTAACCTTTTGACTTCTGTGGCCCCTCGCTTAATCATTACTGGACGCCGAGGACCCCCAATGAATCATTGTTAGAATCCGGAGACTCCCACTGAAACTTTACTGAAAGCCGGGAACCTTGGCCTAAGCATTTTTCATTAATTGAACCACAGAAAAATTACACAAAAATTTGAGACAAGCATTCATCAATCAGACACACATGATGAAATATTTTTTGATTCACAAATATAAAAATAATCAAATTATTTTAATAGTAAGGACACTCTTTACATATTATATTCTGTTTTATGCACTTGCACTGCTCCCACAAATCAATCTGAGGCTAAAAACTTCATTTATAGCCTACAGTTTCAAATTCCTTCACATTTACAGAACGTTTAAAAAAAAACTCAACTTTACATGTTGCTTCTTTATTAATATGTTAATATTATTTTATTTTCTAACCAGTAGCTGAACCCCCCCCACCCATCCCTTCCTCCTCTTCCAATAGGCTTTGCAGACTTTCTTGGGGTCCCAGGACCAAAGGTTAAGACCCACTGTTTAGGTAGCTGATCATTGGAGTGCATTGGTTATCCATCACTGTGGTGTCTGAAAATGAGAAGGTGGGATTTCAGAGTGAATTTGAACAGTAGGAGAGGAAAGATGGCTCCCAGGCTGTCAATGATTTCTTCTATTGGAATGCTGTCAGATGCGGAGTGACTGAATTTTGGAAGTAAATAATGGGAGATTAGGGTTAAGAATTGTTTATAGTTATAGAAGCACATGTTTCTTGCAAAGATGTAGCTGGAAAAGCTTTCAGGGAGGAATGTAGGAGATGTTCTTTGAATAATTTTGAGCGTACAGCCAGGAATTTGCCAGGGCCCTTGTTTGGCAAACTTCCTTTAAGCATCGTGTCAGTAGAATGAGGTTAGTTTTTGTCTGTTGAAAGGGTGCATGTAATGATGACTTTGTCCAAGGGAGAGTGTGCGTAAGTTTTGCACATGATTACATTCTTAGCGGTGTGGACCAGGAGGAGGGCTTTCAGCACCGGATACCTGCCTGCTTTAGCTGTGGCGGATATGATTGTTTTCATATAAATAATGGGATTTAAGAAGATTCTAAGTTTAAGCATGTCAGGAATATAAAGACTTCTAGCGGGGGAAGTGTCCACAGTTTTGCTTTAAGCTATGATGGAGCGCCACAAAACTCCAGAGAACCTGACCCAAAATGATAAACTGGTTTTATGTGAAGAATGTTGGTTATGCTCTTAGTAGTTTAGCATAAGTAGGAAGGCCTTCCGTAGATGAAATGTGGTAAATGTGCGACAGAATGTCGGAGGTCAAAATTTGTGAAAAAGAAAGGAATTTAAAAAGAAAAATGTCACAATAATGAAGAAAATTGGTTATAGAGATCAAAAGTTATGAAAATAATAACAACAGCCCTGTTGGAAAGCATAAGTAAAAAACAGAGTTTCCTAGGTGGGAATACTATAAAATAGGAAATATGTCAGTGTACTCCGTTCAGTTGACCTGGACTTGGGTACCTTCTGTGATCAAACTGTGAATGAACATGGTCAGTTAGACATTAGTGGTTGGTACAACTGATCGTGTTTATCCTCTCACTTAGAATCTTTTCTGGGGGTTAGAAACCTTTAAGGGTGAAGATTGGAAGCTACAGCTTCCTGGATATCCACAACCTTAGTGTGGAGTAGACAGTCACTCTGTAGCCTTGAACTGCCCACCAAAATTCACTAGGCTGAAAAAACTGAAAGGCTGAAGCCACCCATTTCACTTCTTTTTCTAGGTATACTTGGATAGTTTATTCACACATCCTGGGACCACTTCTACCTTGACGAATTACCCATAAATGTTCAGAACTGGTTAGTTTAACTACCTTTCAGTTTCCCAGTTGCACCAAGATTCCCACTTCTGTGCATTCAAATGCTTCGAAATGACCAGACCCAGTGGGTCTACTGAAATTTGTTTCAGTGGGTAGCAGCTTTCTTTCTCGGTCTCTCCTCAACCTCCTAGGATGACCATCATCTCTGGTTCCCCCTCTATCTTTACCCTATTAATGTTATTAAAGACCTTTGCCACATAGTTGTTATTCCGCTATCTATTTTCTGTAACCGCTCACTGGAAATAGGTCTAGTCCCCAGTACTTGGAACACACACTTAATAGTACCACAGAAATGTGCACTTTTGTGCATTTTTCAAAGAATGCGCAAATTACCATCAACTTGAAGTTGATGGTAATTAGCGTTTCCTAAATGCACAGTTTGCAAAAGGCTAGCTCATATTTTTAGTTGCTATCTTTCAAGACCATGTAGGACACTTCTTTAGAGATATAGGAAATGATTGAAAGAGATGGAAAGAGCCACTGAATTACATTTTATTAAACAACAGTCCTTCACACAGATGGGGCAATTTGACATATGGATTCAACCTTTTGGTGGCAAAAGTGATCCACGACGATAGGCTGTGTCTTCATGAGCATGATAGATGACACCTTACCTCAGTCAATAGTTACTGGTGGCCCATCTTTTCAAATATAAGCTATTGCTGGACACAATCGAGACATAATAAACAGATGTGTCAATTTTGTTCAAGCAATTTAAAAATAATTCTTCCACTCTAACCATGTATGGAGGTATTGTGATAGACTGAGAAAGCACTTGAGAGTAGTGGGAAAAATGAAAGGGAGATTTGCCAGGCAGTCCCTGTCCATACTAGGCTGGCATGCATTGAAAGATATGTATTACTAAATAATTTCTCAAGGAATTTGAATTACAATTTCCCTGCTTCTAAATAGTATATATTATAGGTGATAGGTTCATAAATCTATTTTTTTTATTGTGGAGTACCCATTTTATACCTGGAAAACATTGTTTTTCCTCCACATGCATTCACAAATCCTAACATTTATGTGCTGTAAATGTATACTTATATTAATATTTCAGAATAGCACATTCTCCTTAATTTGATAACCCTAAGTATTAGCAAAATCTTCATTTATTGTAAGCTCTGCCATTTCAATGGGGCTCAAAAGCATTGCATCTTAAAAACGAAATCAAGAAATAAAAATCAAATTGATTACACGCAGCACTACAGTAGGGTGGCAGAACTCAGAGTTTCACTCTGTGGAATTCCGTGGAGTTACCTAAAAACTCTACGTGATTCCGCAGTGTTTCCCGCAAGCTGCGGAATTTCAGCACGCTGGTTTTTAGTGCAGAGAGCTTGTTTCATGGTGTAAAATTAGAGAAAACTGCACCACGCGGTGCATTAAAGAGCACTTCTTCTTTGCTGCCACTCGAGTAGATTTTCGACTCGAGCAGCAGCTTTCTCACTGTGAGCAGCAGCTTTCTCAATACAAACAGTTGCGTCTGCCACAACCGCCCACATTGAAAAATCTCGCTGGGAGGCATTCTAGTGCTCAAAAATCACGCAAGGGGACACAAATTCTCACTCACCATCTTAAAGTTGGCGAGCTGCGTTGCGAAGAAAAACTCCACCACACAGCAGTTGGTGAAGTTTTGCTGGAACTCTGCGCTCCTAGCGGAGCGCGGAGTGGGCAAAACTCTGCGAACTCCGCCAGCAGAGCAGAATTTTCCACCCACCCCTACACGAGAGACTATTCACAAAATCACATTAACGGCATGCATGTTCATCTTCATAATAAGTGAATCACTATAAGAAAGTGTAGTGAGTGAGGCCACTCCAGGTAGGTTATTCAGGATAATGTTTATTACAGCTCACAGGTGCTGCGCAGCAGTCAGCTCTCTCCAACGTCCAGTTCCAACTGTCCCCCCTTTCAAGCCAACATTCTAAGTCGAATGCCAGTGGCCAGAACGTCATGGCTGAAGCATTCTAAGCTATGGAGGGAGGACACTACATTATCCTCCTCCTCCTAAACCATAAAATGAGGAAGAAGAAGAAGAGAAAAAGAAAAAGAAAGGAAAGAGAAAGAGAACAAAGAATAATAAAAATTCTAACGATATTTAGCAGGAACAAAACTTTGACGGTAACTTCTGCGTAAACCCTCAAAAGAAGGAAAAGAAAAAGATGAAACATCATTTTGATTACACGGGGGATTTTGATTGATACACCCAGAGACCTTTACAACTCTGGAAACATTCCACCAATTCTTTAGATTAACTCTTACAGCATTTCCACATACTTTGTCGACAGTGAAGGGTTCAGAATATTTTGAGCTCCCTTTTTTACAATGAACAGGAATCTTTATGCGTACAATGTCACCAACAACAAATGGTCGCGAGACGGCTCTTTTCCTGGAGTCAAAATACAGTTTCTGGCGGGATTGGGCTTGAGACACATTGCACCTCACAAACTCATCTACATCACACACAGAGTCCATTTTCACCCATCTGGACATCCATCCTGGACAAACTTTCGAGCAAGGTTTCCTCCCACGTAGTAGTTCGTAAGGGGACACCTTAGTAGTTGAGTGAGGCGTGGTGCGATAGAACCATAACATGGATCTCACAGCATTCTGTACATTGCACCTTCCAGCCAAAGCCCACTGTACACAGTTGTTGAGGACTCTATTCATACGCTCGACCAAACCATTGGTCTGTGGGTGATAAAGCGCACTTTTTGCATGTGAGTTACCACCCTGGCGTAAGAATGATTCAAATTCATGGCTAACAAATTGTACCCCATTGTCGCTTACAATTGTGGAGGGAAACCCTTCTCGCAAAAAAAGATCTTTCAAGAAATCAATCACATTACTTGAATTGGGATCATTAATAAAACGTATTTCTGGCCATTTTGAATAATAATCTATGGCCACAATTGCAAATCTGGAGTTGACGGGAAGCATATTAAATGGCCCAACTAAATCAATCCTATTTTTTCCCAAGGCCTATTAGGTAGCTCAATGGGTTGAAGAGGCGGTGTACAAACTTTCAAATTCTTCTCAGAGTTAGAACAAACAACACACTCCCCAACAAACATGTCAACATCCTTGTCCATTTGTGGCCACCAAAAGTGTTCACGTAATCTTCTCTTGGTAAAAGTTTTCCCCAAGTGACCTTCATGTGCGCCCATGATCAACCTAGCTCTTAGTACGTCGGGTGGAATCAATCTATCACCGCGTACAAGAAGACCATCCTCGACAGAAAGTTCCGGAGAGACTTTAACAAACGTTTGCAGAGAAAGATGAGCATTTTTCTCTCTTGGCCAGCCGTTTTTCACACAGTTAATAACTTCACCAAGTAGAACATCTTTGGAGAGAGAATCTCTCCACTCTGTCTCACCAACAGCACACATGTCCTCCAGCAAAGAGGAGCAACAAAACAATCTTCATCATCATCATCGTCAATCTCGTTATCACAGTCAACGGGGTGCCTAGAAAAATAGTCTGCCCTCACATTCTTGTTTCCAGGAATGTAGGTGACTTCAAAATCATATTGTAACAGTTTAGTTGACAATCGTGCAATCCTAGGGGTATGCTCTTTGAGCCTGTCGCCAGAAAGAATATAAATTAGTGGACTGTGGTCCGTACGCAATTTGAAGTGTTTTCCCCAAATGTACGGACTACATTTTCTTATGGCCCAACAACACGCTAACAATTCCCTCTCAATAACAGCAAAATTGAATTCCGAACCTCGCAGTACCCTAGAGGCATAACCTAAAGTATTCTCATGTCCAATGATGTTCTGGGTGAGGACGGCACCCAATCCCAAACCGCTGGCATCGACAGTGATGGTGCATGTAACATTTGGGTCAAACGGTTTGAGTATCTTGGGACTAACTAGTTGATGCTTTATCCACTCAAAAGCTTCTTTACAGTGATTGTCCCAAAGGAAAACAACACTTTTCTTGAGCATATTGGACAGGGGTTGGACTCTGGAAGCATAGTCTGGTATAAATCGTGAGTAAAACTCACACAGACCGATAAATGACTTGAGACCTACCTTGTCCTTGGGAGCAGGACAATCTACTATGGCTTTGACAAGACCAGGTCTCGGTTCAACACCATCTTCTGAAAGAACATTTCCTAAATACTCCACCTTCTGTACTCTGAACACACATTTCTCTTTTTTTAAAACTACACCAGCATCACGCAAAGCCTCCAACACACAAAACATGGTGTCATCATGTGATTCGCACGTCTCACCGTGAACTAGTACATCGTCTTGGAAGACAACGACACCTTTAATATTTTTGAGCAGATTAGACATAATCCTCTGGAACACTGCTGCCGCAGAGGCCAGTCCAAAAGGCATGCGGCAGTATTGGAAAGACCCAATGGGGGAAACGAAAGCAGTGAGATGCCTAGACGATGGGTCGAGAACCACTTGGTGATACGCTGACGCCAAATCCAATTTGCTAAACCACTTTGAACCATTGATCAAGGATAACATGTCTGTAATCTTTGGGAGGGGATGCGAATCAATCCAAATATTTTTATTAAGACTGCGTAAGTCTATGCAAACACGAAGCTCACCATTTTTCTTTTTAGCAACGACCAATGGAGATAACCAAAGAGACGATTCTATCGGTTCGATGATACCCTTCTTACAAAGCCCATTGAGCTCCTGTTCCAACTGATCCCTGACACTGAATAGAACGTTCCTAAGCCTATGCTTAACAGGTATAGCGTTGTCTTTGACCTTGATAACGTGGGTGAATCCTTTGAGCTGTCCAAGCCCATCACCAAAAACCGAAGGAAAACGATCACTCAATATGTCAGTAAAATCATCCGAACGAAGAATAGAAACTTGGTCCCTTGTGCCTGGTCTAAGTACCATCTTGAAAAGTCCCTGATGGAACCATCCAAGGATGTTTAAACCCTTGATAGCTACATAGACTTTGCCAAAAATCTTCCGCCCTCTAAATTCTAGTGTGTCCTCAAAATATCCTGCTAATTCGATGGTCCTTCCTTCGTATGAAAAGGAGACCGATCAGGAGGTTGTAAAATGCGAGACCCCCAAACCTCTTTAAACCTTTCTAGTGTTACCATGGTTATTCTCGCACCTGAATCAACAAGCAAGCAAACTTTCTTACTACCAATTCCAACATCAACATAAGGATCCACACACTCAGTGCATTCGTTTGTTTCATTGTTCATATCTCCGACTACAACAACCATGTCCCTTAAGTCATCTTGAATGTTGTTCAGATTATCATGTGTAGATTCAGACATAGAAACATTCGCAACTGGTGAAGATGTGCCTGGAACCTGTTTAGCATCTTGGTGAAAAGAAAAACCCCGCCTCCCATTCTGACAAACTTTTGCAAAATGACCTAGTCTCCCACATGTTCTACAGATGACATTCTTAGCAGGACAAGGGCGTCCTGATTTAAAATGAGGATAATTGCCACACTTAAAGCAAATATTCGTTTGTTTGAAAAACTTATTTTCAGGTGGTGTATAGGTGTTATTTTTAACCCCTTTTGACCTTACTACATTTACAGATTCTTCTTTCATGGTGGTGAATGAAGATTTTTCATCTAGTTCCTTCACAGAAAACTTTGAAAGTTCAATGCTCTTTGCGACACGAATGGTTTCCTCTAGAGTGGGATTACCTAAAGAGAGTAACTTCTGTTGAATACTCTTGTCAGTGCACTTACAAATATACTGGTCTCTTATCAGTTGATCTCTAAACCCCTCAAATTGACATTCTGCACTCAAAATTCGCAGTGCAGAAATGAAATCTTCCACCTTTTCTCCATGTCTCTGTTCTCGCTTGAAGAATTTGTGCCTCTTGACGACAAGACTAGGTTGGATATCAAAACGTAATTCTAGTTTCTTGACTGTCTCAACAAATTCGTCAATCTCCTCATCATCGGCAGCACGTATTAAAGGGGGTAGATGTTTGTAAATGGATCTCCCTTCGAACCCTAAAACATTAAGCAAAAGACACTTTTTCCTCTCTGCCCTGTAGCGTGAACCACCTATGGCACCAATATAGGTTATAAAAGCATCATACCATTTTTTCCATGAGATGGGAGGCTCGCCTGGCGTTTCCAGAAAAGGTGGAGGTGGGGAAACTGACTGCATATTGAATGTACAACCTAGTGTAGAATGTACAACCTTGTAGGAATAAATCAAAAAAACAAAAAATGACAAATTGTCAAGCTAAACACACAATAAGTGGTGTGTGTATCACCGTGAAGTAAAAAGATTTCACCTCTAAATGTATCCTGTTTGTTTGTTGTGTGTCTCACTGTGAATATAAATGTTACTGTTCCGTGCCCCAGTTGTGCATATCACTCTTAATGAAAATAGTTCCCTTCCGTACTAATCTCCTTTTAGTACAAACTTTTCTCTTGCGTAAAGGTGTGCCAAGTTGACCTGTATGTCTGATGCTGAAAGGAATAAAGTTGTAACGACGTACCCTTTTTATGAAATGGTGTGCGTGTCACCGATCACAAGCACGTTGATTTGAACAATGGGTCTGATCGTGTTGGCAATGGTTGTAATGACCAAACTTGAATTTAAAGTGGTGTGCGTGTCACCGATAACAAGCACGTAGGATCAAAAATGAAAACCCCAAAAAAAAACGGACGTGAGAAATGGTGTGCGTGTCACCGATAACAAGCATGTGTTATATTTATTCCTTTAACGAGTATGGACAACTCGCTAGACAAACTCGCTGCCAGAGATTGACGTACTCTGACTTTACGCTGCGCTCGCCGTGTTTTCCACTTCATCCGACGAATACTCCTCAAAACACGCTTTCGCGCCAACCACAAGATGGCGTCGACGTTGTGCGTGAACCAAAAGGTCACGACGTAGACCACAACGTTGCGTGAAAACTCCTATGATGGCGTAGCTGACTGAGGCTGAAACGCTCACCTTCAGTACTACGCTATGACGCGCTGTGACGAGGGTTAACTCGATACCCTCTTTCTTCCGCTGCCGCTGCCGCTTTAGATTTATCCGTATTAACAGAGCGCAACACAGTACCTCACAGCTTTCATCTCCGGCGCTAGTTTTCCTTTCCTCGGCGCAGACAGCGTGATGCCAGGATTCTTCCTACGCGCCGGTTAGCTGATGAAGTCTTGTTCTCTCGTGGGTTCGTTGTGCAGACACCTGTTTCCCGTCGTCGCCACGTATTTTGTAGTGAGTGAGGCCACTCCAGGTAGGTTATTCAGGATAATGTTTATTACAGCTCACAGGTGCTGCGCAGCAGTCAGCTCTCTCCAACGTCCAGTTCCAACTGTCCCCCCTTTCAAGCCAACATTCTAAGTCGAATGCCAGTGGCCAGAACGTCATGGCTGAAGCATTCTAAGCTATGGAGGGAGGACACTACAGAAAGTTTACCTTTGAGTCCTCTAATTGTCGGATTAACAAACATAGTTGAATGAAAGTGATTGAAGAGCCAAATCACGAAACTCACAGTAAATATCTAGACATTGTAAAATAAACATTACAGTGAATTGTCTGTTTCAATGCTGTTAGTACATGAATCCCTAAAATTTGTTATGACCAGTTTAAACCAAGACATTCATAGAGTATTTCAGAAAGCGCTCGTTCGAGTTTCTTGCCCTGAACGGCGCCCTCAGGGCAGCAGTGGGTATGGCGGACACTGGAAGGTCAAAATTACTATTTTAGTCCAGTCCTAGAATATTTGGGGAAAGATCACTTTCCCTCAAATATTCCAGGAGGCTTATTTAGTATTCTAGCTCCGGTTCTGGAATATTTTGAGGAAAGCTACACATTCCCAAATTATTTTTAGTAATGGTTGAAAAGTATTAATTTTAAATGGCAGAAAGTGCTGCTCTAAGGGAGCCGTTCACTGCAAAAACTAGGAATACCTCAGAAAGAGCACTAGCTTGAAGTGGTCCTTTATATGAATAAGCATCTATTGTACTTACAAGCAAGCATAACAGAAGAGAAACTGAAAGTGACATTTTAGATGGAGTGTTCTAAGAACTGTGAATTCATCAGCTCCAAATATGCTTAGAAACTTCTAGTTGTCTTTATCTTGAGATAAACTGCTCTCATGTGGCCTGCACTGCCGCCAACCAGGATTTTATGTTCTCAGTCCCAGTAGAGGCACTTTAATGTAGTTATATCATCCATCATCAAGCCCATGGGGTTGCTTCAAAGAAATGAAAACCACACCATTGCCAGGCAATTTAGACCACACTGTAATATTACATTGATCCCTTTGCCGTAGGTAGTTTTAAAAACTGGGTCCAACTAACTCACATGATCAGTTATTCATTGTTTATTTTCCACTTTTGAATTAGCTTACCTTATATATGTATTTATGTTTCAAAGTGTTCCTACTTCGAAAGGCAATAGAGCAGTCATACCACCACTTCATCAAGTTCATTGATGCTACTTCACTGTGAGTCTCAAGTTAGCTCACTGAATTGCGGATGCTTCAGACATCAGATGTGGCTATCCCATGTTCCAATACCAGATATTCCAAATAATCTAAGTTCTGGTTAAATTTTGAACGGGTACAAGGTTGCCGTTCAAGAATCTTTTTTTTCAGTGACTTAGGGGCCGATTACGATGCTGTAGGAAATGGCTCCGACCCTCGGTCGAAGCCATTCCTACAGCATAGTAATCTCCTGTTTGGATTAACTTCCTACCGACCCATTTTGATGGAGTCGGTCAGAATTCATTCCAAACAGGAGTTCCGAATGGCTTATGACGGGCTCGGAAAGCCCATTTGCCATTCAGAAAGGGGCACGTAATCCCAAGGGCGGCTTTTTCAGCCCGAGGGATTACGACGGCAGATTCCCACAGCCTTATCGTGCCAGCCTTTCTGACACAGAAAGGCTGTGGAAATCAGACTTTGGGGGCCCCCAGCAGGTCCCCCATGGGTGCAAGGCCTCTGGATGGCGGCCTAGGGGGCACCTATGGTGCACCCCCTGTAGATCACTGCACCCCGTGGCTGGCACCTTGAGGTGCCTGCCACGGGTTGCAGGGATGAACTGCGCCTCTGCTCTTTACAATGAGAGCATGCATTCCATTCGGAATGCATGCTCCCATTGTAAAGAATAGGATTGCGACCGGACAGTGTTCGGTCGCATCCTACTTGTTGGTTTGGGACCGCCGACAGGAGGTCGGTAGGTCCCACTTCCAGATCGATGTTGGACGGACTCAGGTCCGTCCGACATCGAAATCGGCCCCTTAGTGTGAAACACATTTATGGAGTTTAAGGATAGATTGAACATAAGTTGCTCTCATCACAGGTAAAGAAAAAGACACAAGTTTTCAAGCTTTACATCTAAAAGCGTACATGAGGCAACCTCTTCGGAAAGCTTTTCTGTCTACTAAGACAACCTCTAAACTCTGCAGCCTTTAACAGCTGGTTGTTCAAAAATCGTACCTTGACACATTTGGCAGTATTACAGCTCCAGTGTTGTAGCTAGATTCATGAAACATTTGCCTCCCCAGAAACTCTAATTAGAGATGGCTAGACAATTCTTAAAATACCTATAACATGAATTAAAAAGCTGATTATCTAATGCATGTTAGCAGCAGTGTCTCTTTTGAATGATCGAATATTGTTAAGAGTTGTCATAATTATATTTTAATATAAAATGTAAAATTTATTTGGGCAATTTCCTATGAAGCATTCAGTGTATGACAACATAAGAGTTGAAGAATCAAGCAACAACAATTTCAAAAGAACTAGTTTTACAATCACCCATTACATTTGACTTTTGCTTACTTAATTATAAACAAATATTGCTCTGCCCCTATAAGCTAATTTTCACTAGGAGTTTTATATGAGGATCTCCTGTTAGTGTGATATTTAATAAAAGTGGGGTGAAGATGAACAACGTTGATGTAAAATTGGACAATTCAATAAATGATGAATGTTTAAGTGTGCTTTTAAGTGACCCATAGCCTGATTTAGGGTTTACTGTACAGGTTGGCCATCACAAACGTGTTGTATATCCCATCAACCGGATTACAAGTGCATTATATTGCATGGCATTTGTAATATGGTGGGTGGGTATCCATCACATTTGTGACTGAGTAACCCTCACACCAAACTCTAAATTATGCCCCAATTTTGTGGCTAAAACTTAAGGCTTAAAATCTAATACTTGACAATCTCAGTTGATTCAGATCAGAAAATAAAATAACATTTTTGTTCTGGATTCTAATAATCAAATTAAATTTGAGTCACTATCTAGAAAATCCTGGCTAGGTTCATCAAAGATGTTTTGCCTTTGTAAGCCAGCTCTCTAAAAGAAATCTGAACACATACAGCATGCCAAATGAATCTCTTCAGTCTCAGCAACAAGGCTGCACCCCGCACCCTCAAAAAATATAACTGTTTCCTTTGACCTCTAAATTTGGCTTATATAATGTCATGCAAACTTAGAATTACTTTATTTCCACCAATTTATACCTTAGAGACTGTATACATTTCAATAAATCTTTGTGCCAAACCATCCATTCTAACCTTATTGCTTGGAACATTAGGTCACTAAGGCAATCAAGATGTTTAATTGAGCAGTTACCCTCTAGTGACGTATATTCCATTCTGCCATCCAGAGCCTAAAAACTCAATTCCATAGATAGCAAGAGGCATTACTTTTTCATGGTACACATTTACTAATGGAAGGATAGATTGATCCAAAATAATACATTAAATCATGATTCACCCAGACCATTAGCAAACTGTTCAAGGTTTGCTACCAACTCCGAGTTGGAGAAGATCATATCAAGAAACCAACATACTTAAGGATTTTTCATTTTCAAGCTTACTCCCTGAGAGCCACCATGTACACTTAGTTCTCTGTTCCCCAAAAATCAACACTTTAGCTTTCTGTCTTGACGTCTAGTTTATTCTAAACACAATAAGCCTGTAAAGCATACAGCTAATGCTGAAGACCCAGAGAATATCGTCCAGTAGGACTAGGTCAGCAGCATAATGTAACAATTAGTATGGACATTGCTCTTTTTGGGGGGAAAAGAGTGATTACATCTGTCACATATTGTGGGAGATCAGCCAAACAACCATAAAATGCCATGGTGAGTATGCATCCCTTTTCAAATCATTTTAAGTCAATTGAATACATAGATGCACCATGATCAACGTTTCTAATTTATGCTTGAGAACAATTACTGGTATGAAGGGTCTCTAAGATGTCCAAAAGGCCAGGTGAAATTTTTCAGTTTATTCCAAAGAATTGTGCAGGCTACCATGTTTTATAGAGACCTTAAGCTGATGACGCAATAGCACTGGATGGTACCACACAAGGTGAAATGATGGTTCATTTTGAAGTAGACCTCAAAGAAGCCATCCAATTCTAATGGGATCATATTGTTTATGGCAGGCATTTGATTAAATGTATCAGGCATGTAACAGAGTCAGAATTGTGGCCAACATATATATTAATGAGATCGGCCAGTACTCTGAAGTGTCACTAGAGTAGTAGTTCTTAAAAATTGGATTAAAAGCTATCTATACCCATGTGTCAGGAACGATTACAGTTACACTGGCCAAACAAAAGGATCAAACTAGGTATATGGTCCAACAATGTGAGGTATAAATGAAACAAACTGCAGATAAGTTGTCAGGACCTGCAGCTCTTATCAGTTTCATCAATGATATCAAAGTTCGATGAAGCAAAGAGATCAGGATCTACAACATAAGGATTTGCCTGTGAAAATTCAGAACCCTCATATCATTAAATAATCTCAGCCTTAAAACAGGATGGACAGGAATAAGAATAGGCACTGGCATAAGATGATCATTTCAATATAATTGATTGTCCCTATGAGCGTGAATGGTTGAACCATCCCATGATCTAAGATGATTTCTGATTTTTATCAATGCTAGATTGCCTGGCAGCAGCCACAAAGTTCCAGATGGAATTGGAACACACATTGTAAAATGCAGAATACATTGATGAGGTAGTGGGGAAAAAGAAACTTAACAAGCACAGAAAGTGCAAATACAACACGTCATCGGCATAAAGCTTTATCTTTTGAAAAGTGCAAGCAGTAAGCATGAGGAGGGACTGCCATTGTCTGGTACCAGAACTGAAAAATAATCTCTTTCCAGATATGCCATTAATAATGGTCTGGACCATATCAAAGAATTCTCCACATCAAGGAATACAATTAGTCCTTCTATTTCCTTGTCTGCAAGACAGGAAATTGTTTTCATCAAGTAAAGTATCTGAGAGGCTAATTTCCACCCTGGTATGAACCCAGTTTGATCTAGGCACAACACGCCATTTGTTACTGACAGCAACCAGTTCGACATGGTTTTCATAAAAAATGATAGTCCATATTCAAGAGCTTGATGGTTCTATAAGAGCCAGATTGCAGATTATTTTTGGGGCTTTAAACAGACACATTAGTGCCCTTCCTGGAATGTTTCTGGGCATGGACCATTATGCTAAATCTGATTAAAAGGCCAATGAACTTGGGATACCAAGAATCCAAAACCATCTGGCACAGGTGCTTTGCCAAAATAGAGCTCTGTGATAGCTTCACAAAGACCTTGGACAGTGGGCTTAAGAGTTGGGTCTTGGAACCAATTAGGGCCTGGTGCTTTGCTGGTCTAAATCTGCCTCAGGGCCTCTGCTAGCTCTTACCCCTTCACATTCTCCTCGAGATGCTGCCTGTCCCCCTGTGTCAAAAGGTCAAACTGGGAGGTCCGCCTTGAACTCCAGAGTCATGGTCTGTTTGGGACATCAATGGAGGAGTACAGGTCTGCATAGTAGGATGCAAAGCATTTAGCTATACTAGTGTCCCAGCATCTCATATTCACTTCCGCATCCAATACGTAGGCAATAGGTTCTTAGTGGGCGGCGTTGGAGCAAAGCTAGTTGAGTCTTACTAGATTTATCACCCTATTGGTAGATACGGCTCTGCATGGCCAGCCATGCTGGTATCACCTCTGTCAAAAGAGTATGTTGAAGAACAGTTTGCATGTGTAATGAATCTCTGAGGGTAGGGGCTGAATGTGACACCACCTCTTCCTTTCTAGTTCAAGGATGTGCAACTCTAGGAGTGACACCTCAGTCACCATCTGCCTGCTATTTGGCTAATGAGAGAGTCCTTGAGCACCTCTCAGAGCATTGCCGACGACGCATCCGAGCCACAGTTCTTTATCAAGTAGTGTGTGATAGCATCAGAAATGTGTCTTCATCTTCTTGGTCTGTAGCCACCACACTCCCGGCCACCACCCTGGTCCGCCCCTCCCAGGCTAAGCCGTAGCATTAATTTCACCAGTGAGTGATCTGATGGTCCTGTAGCATGAATACGCACCCCCGCCACCCACTGGGTGTGGGAACTCGGCAAGGGTAGGTAATCAAGGTGAGAAAATACCCTGTGCACTCCAGAGTAGAAAGAGTAGCAGCCTTCTTGAGGCTGTAGTGCCCAACCAATGTCCGACAGACTAACACTGCGACTAACAGCTCTGTGGGTGAGGGGCCACAAGTCCCACTCTCACTGGATCTGTCTAGTCTCCATACGACAACACCATTTAGGTTACCCTTGAGGACCCAGATTCCTGGTGAAAGCTGAGCCAACAACATTCTTATGATGTTGAGGAAGTCCATCATGAGTAGTGGGGGGGCATACACACTGATCCAGGATATGGGTCGGCTGTGCAGAAGCCCTGATATTGCAACGTATCTACCCCACTTTTTATGCCATACCTGTGTAAGCTTCAGGAGCAAGTGGTTATGAATTAGCACTGTTACTCCACTGGACCACCTCGCAAAGCCCATGAGAAAATGCCTGGGAGGGCCCATATGAGCCACTAAGTGACATCTGTTCCCACCAAATGCGTCTCTTAAAGGAGAATCATGTCCACCAATAGGCATTTAGCCTCTTGCAACACAGCACCTCTTTTCATCCTGTCTATGTCAAAATTATGTCCCTGGGGTTGTGTGTGCTCGTGGGCAGCTATATATGGGGTGACAACATGAGTTTCAGAACAGTGCTGTCTGTGAGTACCGGTGTATGTCTGGTGGTGGAACCAAATTTTTAAAAAAAGTTCCCCCTTCCCCATCCACCCAATACTTTGAGAACTAAAAGTATCTGTGTCAACTAAGAACAGCTGCCACTGGGCAGGCAAACCCCAACTCTGTCTCTGTACCATGCTCATTCCAAAAGACCCCTTAGCACAACCCTGAACACACAAACCAGTAAAAGTAAGTAGGGGAGGCCAGGGAGGCCTCGCTTGTTGTATGCCACTCTGCCCTCTTTGGAATTTGAGGCCTTGGGGGGGGGGGGGGGAATAATAATTGTCTTTCGGCTGCCATTCATCCGCTGGAGTGCTGCTGCAGCCTCACAGACAATATCTGTGACAATCAATGCTGATATTGTTTGTATTGGGCTTTCTTGAGGGTTCACCAAGGACCAAAATCTACTCTTGGCCTGACGGGCCCGTCGTGGAAGCTGCTCCAGCCTCGCCAACACCTCCCCATCCTCTGGCTCCTGGAAACCGGGCTGACTCACGGTGATAGTCCAGCTGTTGCTACACCCAAGCACAAGCATCCGGGTATAGGTGAAGAGAGTCTTGTCATTGAAAATGACTTTTAAACATGCTGGGAATAGCATCATGTATTGTATGTTCATTGCCCTCATCTTTTGTTTGACATTGGCATTCCACAATAGGGCAACCTGTTTGCTGGAGGCTCTGAGAACAGCGTCTTTATTCAGCAAGTTGAGTATTCAGGCCTAGGGTTAACGATCTATTCACCCTCTCTCCTGCAAAGTATGGTGAGATATTGTCTTTGTGCCACTGGATTCAAGCTAGCCTGGTTGAAGAAGGGTGACATACCCTGAAACCGGTCCCAGGATGCTTGTTTCCGGTCCAGGGAGGACCTGGCCTGGTAGTTCGGTCTGGACTGTTCCCATGGGGCACAGGGTCAAGACTGATTTGCATATGGCTCGGTCCAAACTGGGGTGGCGTAGTGGGCAAAAGAACGATGGATTTAACCCAGATCTTTTGACTGGGGGAGAATGTTTGCATTGTCAGCATTCCGTCCATCATTTGTTTGCTGTAACACTTTTCGCCCTAAGTGGGATGGGTATGCCCAGACGTGGGTCCCTTGCTCACTGTGCCACTGGATTCAAGCTAGCCTGGCTGAAGAAGGGTGACATACCCTGAAACCGGTCCCAGGATGCTTGTTTCCGGTCCAGGGAGGACCTGGCTTGGTAGTTCGGTCTGGACTGTTCCCATGGGGCACAGGGTCAAGACTGATTTGCATAAAGCTGGGTCCAAACTGGGGTGGTGTAGTGGGCAAAAGAACGATGGATTTAACCCAGATCTTTTGACTGGGGGAGAATGTTTGCATTGTCAGCATTCCGTCCATCATTTGTTTGCTGTAACACTTTTCGACCCAAGATTTTATCCATTGTAAAACTAATTGTGTGGGAGATATCCCCTCCCGATGTCACGAATCCCCACAATTCAGATGATATTTCTGCGGGAACACCCCTCTGCATCCTCCACTCTGCCTTTTAGTTGGTGCACTGTTTTCTGCAAGCCAGTTTGCGTGAATCCTGATTTATAGCTCTCTTATTTTTGGCCTACGATGCAAGTAGTCTATCCACTTTGCTAACCTCTTATAATTGCTGTTGATACCTGGTCGCATGAATCACCTTCTCTCTCTTATAGAACAGTTGTATTTAATTCCCACTAATATTGTCATTAATTGAACTATGGTATGTCTACATATACTTCCCATTAAATACAGTCTCCCCGAAGGCCAGCTTTAAAGAAATTTCAAACCACAGATATACTAGTGCTCTCTATGTTGTGATGGAAATAGCTCTCTATGCTGCTAACAATTTTCTTTTTCAGTTCTGCCTGCTCCAGTAGTGGTCCCTTAAGCCTTCACCTAGGCTAGAACTTGCCCATGGCTGGCCCTTTAGTTCTACCTCCATTACTGAACCACAGTGGTCTGAAATACAGCTGGTCTACTCTCCGTAGCGTACATTTTCCTACATGCAGTTGCAAAGAAAAAAACAAGCTGCACCTTCCTACAATCTGGAAAACTTGTATAATTATACTGTTAAATATATCTTTCTCACCAGACATCTATATCCTTGCCTCATTTCACAAAAATAATCCTTAGCTAATCCCCTACAGGATTTCACACATTTGCGGGGAACACAGGAAGCTAAACCTGTCAAGGTTTATTAAAATCACCCACCAATTGTATCTGTGCTTCAGTCTCATACATCATGGGTCCATAATAAGATAGAAATATCCGGGGGCTCTCTTGTGCCTTTTTCTGAGCCACTATCCATCTACCCTTCCCATAGACATCATACTTCACTGTTTGCAATCTGCATATCTTTGAAAGAATAGCAGCTCTTTCTCGAAGTGCTGCAAATACACATACACATCTTTTGGCCCCGTTCAGCCCTTCTCTTATGTTTTTTGCTGTATGTTTTTCTCGTAATAAAAATATTGTTGTGCCAGTGGAATACTGAAAGAAAGAGACATATTTACTTTGACTGCTTAGCCTGCTAACTGTCATGGATAACATTTATATTGTAGCCAGATAGAACATGCATTTTCAGTACTTGTCACATAAGCTTTTTTATTAGTTTTCTCATTCATAACTGAACTTTTCTTGAATTAATCAACTTTACCTTGCTCCCTTCTCCTCCTAGAACTTCATCCCCTCTCACTCTTGCTCTGTCAGTACCTTTCTTACACTATTTCAAAAAACCTTTGGAATTCATTTTCCTTTTCTTGTCTCTGCTGCTTCTCAGCATGGGTGTTCCATGCATGTGTTAATCTTAAATTCTAAAGTTGCCCCTAGTACCTCTTTTAGACGTAAGTTGCTCTTCTACTAAAAAAATGTTTACCCTTTATCTTTCACAGTGGTGATATCTCCATTATAGATTATTTTGGTCTCATATAAATTGGAAGCTGATGTGACCATGGCCCAAATTTATGAAGCCATGCATCCTGCAAAGCGGTGCAAGCCACCTTGCGTGACTGTGTGGCTTAGTAAATCTGGAGTAACGCTACACCTTCCCAGGTGAGACATGACAAGGAGAAATATGTTTATTTCTCCTAGTTTTTTCCCTAAAGGAAAAAGCCTCAGGTGTTCCTTCCTGCACAAAAACAATCCTGTCTGTAACTCAGGCACCCTTACACCATGGGGCAAGGGTGCCTCTGTTAGTGCTAGGCTGCACTGGGTGCGCAAGTACAGAGAGAGAGCAGGAATGTTGTATATATTAGTAAATCTGCCCTTGTGTATTAATTAATGACTTTGGACCCTGGCGATCTAGGTGGAATCCCACTCAGCACTTTGTGTGGTTTTAGTCAAATCACTATTACTGTACTAGGTTGCGTATTGTCTGGTGTATGTCAGTGACTTGCAGCCCTTTCTTATCACATGTTGGTTTCTGTAACGTGGCCGTCGCCTTGCCCCACAATTTCATATTATAGATCACCTGTACTGGTGATGCTCCTGCTTCAATGGTATCTTCTATAAAGTGCTCTAGTACTTCATGGCATAAAGATCTTACTGTGTCACATATCCAAAAAATACTTCAGAGATATGTGTTCCTAAAAAATAATGCTCAGGATGGAGAAAGAGCAGTGATATACACTGCTTGTTTCCTTACGCTCTCTGCATAGACCTGTCTTATTACAGAAGTGAGTTAACAGCACCGGATTTGATGGCTTCTGTTCTGTTAATTGTTCCAAAGAATTGACTTGCTGTAAAATTGCCCAACATTACACGTGGCTCCATGGAAACGAAGGACTCAATTCAGAAAACCATGCATCAAAAAGTCTGAAATTTCCTCCCTTGGGATTTCTCATATGAATGTGTAATGTATGACTTTGAGGGTTTGCAACATTCCCAAAAATAAGAAGTCGGGAAGTGAAGCAAGCACATGTGTGGATATAAAGCAAGATGATCTATGTAATATCAAAATGCTGCATGATTTGGCTTTTCGTCACCCAGTATCTACCAACAGTCACAGATGCTAACCTCTTGTCACCTCGCCTTCTTTCCATAACACCTTTCTGTGCAGACTAAAAGCTGTGGAAATAACTGGCAAACTGCTGAGATGCATGAGTATGACTGCTGGAGATTTATGAAATCAAACAGATTGTAAATATAGAGTGGAGGATTTGTTTGGTGGGGGGGCTTCTTGTTTAATTTTTTCCTACTCTCGCACCAGTTATTTATAAACTACATTATTACACACTGTTTTACTGCAAGTCTCTATGAAAGGATGATCCTTAAATCGTGGCAATAACAATTGTTTGGACAGGGATTAAGTGCATTATGAAACAATATGACAGTAAAGGTGAAATTGAAGCTTCAATTTCCTCAATCGCGGAAAAATGCATCGTTGCTGTAATCTTAGGCTCTTCATTTAAAAAAAGATAGTTTAGTACTTGTAATTTTATTTTTTATTTATGTGTTTTAAGGACAATTTGGAACATAGTATGAAAAATAGGAGAAAATGATAATAAACACATAAGAAAAATCATATAAACCTATCTGTATTCGGTTTATTTTCCAATCAAGTGCCACTGTTGGCAACTTCAGAACACCCTGAAGTACAGAAGAGATCACATGTAGAACACAAACAACATAAAAGTTAATATTGAACCAGAATTCCATTGTCCTAAACAATGTACAGCGCAGTACAGTTATTCTTCATGTATCCTTTCACCTAAAATAGTACCACAAAACACATTTTGCAAAATATAATGCGAAATGCACCGACAATTTCAAATGTCTGATTTATTGTAGCAATGTTAAGTCAAGGGCACTATTGGGTACTTAGCTATTCCTAATAAAACAAATTTTGGAAGTACAGATTTAGTAAATAGTCTAATCTCAGGGAATATTGTTTTACATGCAGTTATGCAGCATTCACTCTTACACAAAGCGCTTTGACCCTGATTACGGTCGGGCCAGAAAAGGGTGCTATATTTAGTGCACCCAATCTATTCTAACACCATAGGGAATGGAATTTATCAGGTGCGATAATAGCACCCAATTAGAATTATTTTCCTAAAATGTGGAATAACATTGCGGATTTTGGGCATTTTTCCCCTGGTAGATTTCAGCAAATTTGACCTGCTTAGCTTAATTTTACCTAGTAAAAATTGCATGGGATGGTGTTTATCGAACAAATAGTATTTGCGGTAAGAGGAGTTAAGGAACTTATTACAATTAATTGGACTGACCGTAATCTGTGGCTTAGAAACGGAGTTCCATGAGGCGCTTTATAGATCCAGTAAATGCAACACGACCATTCATACTGTAATATTGTAAATCCGGAGCTCTGCAGCTGTCACATAAAGAATGGCTTTAAATGCCTATCCATCACACAAACAATGACGTATAATATATCCATTTGATAGGGCACCCATATATAACCTCTTCCGGGATACCATGACCTGTTTCCCTGGTGCTGCGTATCTCAGGTTTGTGTTGACAGTGGTGCTCTAAATTGAGAGCGCTTACTTTAAACTTGTTCATAATAATAAATGACTGTATGTTAGTTGGTGTCACCCAAATTAGTCATATTCTGTAACACTACCATTTGTTTGAGAAGTAACATCTTCAACGGCCAACTGTAAAACCTCTGTAGGATTAAACTAACAATGTTTTGCAAGTGATTTATTCAGGTTTTCTTTTTGAATATAGATCAGTTTTGGAAGGTTATTTCCAACTAATATCAAAACTTTATGAGGGATTTGAAAACAGCAAGCCATTGATCCACACTCAATATTTGTCAAGTTCAATGGCCAGAACCTATTGATGTGCCGATGTGAAGGCTAGCCCCGAGCACAACAATGTTATGCGCCTACGCTTTCTCTTTATGTATCATTGATCTAAAAGTTGTAAAAACAGATTGAAACTGTATACGATGCAGTTATTCCAGTAGCCGTTGATCTGAAACACTTTTCTGAAGGCAATGGTTTGATTAAAATGGTGAACAAGTTTCGATTACAGTCTTGCTTTGAACTCGTGAGCGCATGCTTGTATCACCACATTTTTGGTCAAAAGAGCTGGCGTCTTAAGGTTGTTTTTTTTCACTTTGCAGGTTAGCATAACATGACAGTTGAAAACTGTGAGCGTAGGCCGGCTTGTAAGAGAGTGAACTGGCGTGGCAGCCATGTTTGTTAGGGATCTCATCACTAATATGCATGAACATGAACAAATGCAATGAAAGTGGTGTTGAGAAAAAAACAATCTAGACCTTCACCCTCTAACTGTCATTGTGCAGGGGACACCTGAAAGGGAGACCTTAAACTTAGAAGGTTTACTGGCACTATTTACATTTTAGCACCAATCAATGCCCCTCTGTCTTTGACATCCAAACCTGCATGTGACCTAAGCTCACAGTCATGGTGTCTTGTAGTAATTACCAAAGCCAAACATTTGTCTGCATATTGTCCATGTGTATATATGCACAGAACGAATACCCTGATTATTATTATTATGGGTGAGTAGAGTCGAAAAGATAATTCATTTGTACGTTTGTAGTCTCTCTGCATCATGGACACTATAGAAACTGGGTACTTGCCACTGGAGAAGATGAATGGATTCCTACACTGTACACTGGGAACGCGACTGAAGGATACCAGAGACCAAATAGTGCTTCATTTAATTTCTTATGCATTTACCTCCTGAGTTTGGTAGAGGACATGCTATATTTTAACAGAATATTGGGTATACCTTACCTGAATTGTACATTTTTTTAAATGTATGTTTCTGTGTCCGACTGGCCTATAAGGTAATCATGCAGTGCCCGAGGGGCCTGCCTGTGGGGTTGTTTTTCGACTGTTTGTGGGCCTGTTTTATGGTCTGGTAGGCCATTTCGTACTATTGCCACAAACCTTGCTTGTAGCAATCACAAATGCATGCAGTCTCCTATACCTTGCACAACACCTATACAGTGTGTCTTTAACAATTAAAAACTGCCATATTTGCAAATGTGGACCACTTATTTAGCTATCTGATTCGCTAATGGGGGCCACTATTATTTGGACCTTTTTTGTGCCTCAGTCTGATCCTGTATGGCCTTGAGCATTAAGCTGCTGACAAACATGTATTTGAATATGACTTTAAAACATAAAGGGAAGTGTGTGCAAAACCAATCATCTCCAGGGAGAGACATATAGCCAGCAGATCTTTCATAAGTGAGAGAGGATTATAAGTAGGTCTCCCCCTGTCAAAATTTCCAGGAAGCAAGCACCAGCTGCCCTTTTCACAAAATAATGGAAAGGCAAGTATAGAGACATACACTGCTGCATGTACCATTATTCCTTTTTTCCCCGGTGTACTATTGGTGACATCGTGTGACTTTGTCTTACATAGGCATTTTCCCAGTATGGAACTTTGTACACATTACAATTCTGCATTGGGAAAAGCAAGCATGTGTGTAATTGTATAGTTAATTCTTCTGCTTTGTTCTTCCACGCAATAAAGATTTTCTCCAAGTGTGAGGAAGTTCCATTCCTCTTCCAAACATAGATATGTGTTTAGTCCAGTCCTTTTCAGGAGCAAAGTATAAGATAGCTGGTTGTGAAAATTCAGAAACTTGTGTGTTTCACCAACTCACAAGCCTAACCACACCTTGTAATATTCACCTCTCATCCTTTGTGAAGGATTTGCATGTGCATAACTGTGCACACTTGTGGCATACAATTGCATAGATGTAAATAGATTTATATATGGCATGTACATTTTATGATTAACTAGCACGTTTAAATCCTACTCAGGTCTGTGTTTGTAAAGAAGGAAAAATATAAACTCCTGCTCTGGAAATAGGCTAACAATCATTATCCCTAAAAGAAAATGAATTCAGAAATAAATAATATAATTCACATTCCCTAAACCCTGGAGGCTGGGTACATAATATCAGAAAATGGGTACATGCAAGGTATTGGATTGATGAATGACGCAAATATCAATTAAAAAATATTGTGAAGTCACAAATATTGAGGAAGAAAATATAAACAGTAAAAATATCAGAATCAGAAATAGCTTTATTCGATTTAAAAGTAAATCATAAAAGCACAGAAATAACATACAAGTTTACATTAAAAAGCAATTTTAACATATACTGCTAATCTAAAATACAAAAGTTCTGCATGGTCCTACCTCAAAATTTCAATTATACATAGATTACCTATACTTAATGACATTTTTTTTAAAACGGGCTACATGTATTGCAATCAGTTCATTTTCCAATTTTTGTAGCATTAAAAATGCTACACGACATTGTCTTAAACCTGAAACTTTTAAAATAGGTAAAATAAACCTTTTTCTAGGGTTGGAGTAAAACTTACAAAATAAAAGAATATGGAGCGTTGATTGTCTTGACACATCGTCGCAGGGGCAGGGATCCAAATTTCTAGACCAGTCATTTATGGTAGGAAAGCTAACGAGCCTATGGAGAATCCCCAAGCGGAACCGTGTCAATAACATACGATCAAAACTTCCTAACACTTGGACCAGATATGGTTGAATATCCAAACATGATGGCATCAACTGATTTTCCATAACAGTGGGTTTCGTACTCTCACTAAACCATTTTTTCGATTGGAGAAATGCAAGACATTCAGCTTTCAATACCTTTCTAGAAATGGATCCCATGGTATCAGGCCTATCAAAATATTCAGAATGACCCATTTCACTTGTTATTTGCTTAATATACCTAAACCAGGGAATAAAAGAAGCTTTGTCCAGTCTTAAGCAATCTTTAATAATGTCACGATTAAAACTGGTCTTATCTGTCACCCAGACCTTATGCCATAACATAATAGGCTCAACTTTGACCAGATCTGTTAGAAATGGTAGGCCAAGCTCCGAGTGGCAAATGTAGTTAGCAGTAGAACCTACCTAGCAAGTATCGTAAGAAAGCATTTTCAGTCACTTGTAATTGCTGCACATCAGTAAAGCCCCATATTCCTGCACCATACAAGGCTGTCAAGAGACACTTTGATTTATAAATAAGTAATAATTTGGGCACTGGTCTACGACCTAATTTTGTGGCGAAATTTATCACAGCACCCGCAGCTCTAGAGAACGACAAGTTCCTAGCAAGAACTGCAGGGGACCAGGACCCCTTGTTATCAAAGTTAATCCCTAAATATGAGAACCTTTTAGTGCTTTCAATTTTTATATTATCAATAAAAATGTTGGAGCCCTTAACATTCTTCTTCCCATACTTCATAGAATAGGTTTTAGTAGCATTCACTTTCAAACCTCTGGATTGCATAAAAGAGGCAAAACTATTAACAACTCTTTGCAGACCTAATGGGGTTCTTGCCATTAAAACCGCATCATCTGCATATAATAAAACCGGTACTGGGCAATTATTAATACTCGGAAGGTCCTGACAATGTTCTGTTAAAAACTGGCCAAGGCCATTAATATATAGAGTAAAAAGAAAAGGAGCGAGCACGCAGCCCTGTCTCACTCCTTTTCTAATTGGGAACTTAGCAGTGCACTCACCTATTTTTCCAAACCGAACTCTTGCCCCGCATCTTTGTGTAGTTCTCTCATGAAATGTATGAGTGGAAGGTCAATTCCCATCTCTTCAAGAATGTCCCACAACCTATTATGTTTCACACAGTCAAAAGCTGAGCTAAGGTCAACAAATACCATATAAAGCCGTTCCTCCTTAGCCTGTGTATATTTACTTATTATAAGACTTAGGTTTAACCCCTGTTCGATCGTTCCAAGACCTGTTTGAAACCCTTACTGAAATTTTGATAGAACTGCAGCATCATCTGCCCAGTTTTGTTGCTTATTTAAAACAACCTGTCCTACTACCTTGAGGAGTGAATCCAACAAGGATATTGGACGATAACAAGCTGGGTCATTTCGATCCCCCTTTTTAAAAATTGGGATCAATATTGACTCGGACCATGAGGGGATCAGACCTTGCTGACAACAAGTGTCAAGAACGTTGGTTAATAAAGGGGCCCATAAGGAGAGATTAGATTTGTACACGTCTACAGGGACTCCATCTGGTCCTGGAGCTTTTCCTGGTGCACTAGGATTAATAGCACATACTACCTCTTCTAACGAGAAACTTATATCTAGCGGGAGCAATGGGACCTGTGCGTTTCTGGTAACATCAGATATTTCTGGGACTGAATCACCTTCTGTCTGAATCTTATTATCGTCACTATATAGGGTGGTAAAATGTTGCACCCAACTATCCTCGCTTATTGCATTTACTACTAAGGAAGTATCATTTGGACCCAAAAAGGGAGCATTAACTGTTTTCCAGAAAGCGATGTTATCTCTCCTTAGGCAAGCGTCATGCAATGCCTGCCAAGCATCCTCCCTTAATTTCTCCTTTTGTGCTTTAAGGGCACACCTGTACATACTTCTAGCCTGTTTAATTTCAGCCGGGCTTCTGTCCTTCATGTGTAATACTTTCTTCAGATTTGAATAGGCCTTTGTACAAGACTGATCAAACCAACCCCGGGTCTTACGCTCTTTCTGTGCCAATTCCACTCTTAATAAATTTTTGATCCCACTCGTTATATGGCAAAAGGCATTTATAACAGCATCCTTCCTCACCACCTCGCTTAGACACACCGCAAAGTCCTCTTTACATAAGACTAGAAGTTGTTCCATAAAAGCGGTTGAGTCAACCTTATTCCAGCTCAAAGAGTATCCATTCATAGTGGTAAGGTTGATGTCAAGATCATATTGGGCTGCAGCCTCCCTCTTACCTTTTAATAGGTCTTGCCAGATCAAAGTCAAGACTTATTGGATAATGGTCACTCATAACATTAGAATGAGTTGTAAAGTTATGTACCTTTGTGGCATATCAATTTGAAACCAAAATAAAATCTATTATGGAATTACAGCCTCTACCATTATATGTAGGTTTAAAGGGTATTGGTGGTATACACACATCATTAGCGAAACCCATATCGAACTGGGAGGCAATTAGATTGAGCAGGTCCCCTGCCACGGAATGTATAAAATGTGCCTGTTCGTCTTTCCCGTTATAGGATAAACCACAAATACCCTGTCCAGTCTTTTGACACAGAGCATGATTAAAATCCCCACCCCATAGCATACATACATCATGCAGCATATCATCCTGAATTTTGCTAAGCTCTTTTTGCAAGTTCTTCAAAACAATAACTATCTGCTCCTTAGGGATGTTGTTATAGAAATGTATCAAAGCCACACCAAACTTTTTTCCCACTTGGATTAGAAAAATCTGATAATAGGGTGTCGAAATTTTAAGGCTTATCTTATTCACACCAATGCAGTTGGAAACAAATATACATAGGCCACCCTTATTTCTTCCATGGTCCGCTACGACTGCTGGCGTATGAAATGTTCGAAACCCATTAATGTGTTTTTCCTCCACCGTCCAGGTCTCTTGGAGGCACAATATATCATCCCTCTCAACGAATCTTAACCATTGAGGATCATCAATTTTCAAAGATAACCCTGCAACATTCCAAAATAATATTTTACATACAGGCAGGGCTTTAGGTAATTCATCAGGTGCTGTTCTAGCAGTGACAAAGCTATTTACATCGATTAACCCATTATCATGCCCCACCGAATCTGGTAATGCTTCCACAGGAACTATATGAGCCTCTCTGCCAATACCCAGATTCATAAGATCTAAAAAAGGGCACCTGGAGACACTTCTTACATCTGTTATTATTGCCTTAATTCGTCTCCCTTTTTGTGTGCAGCGATCGTTCGCCACATTCGGTCAATCTATATCCTCAAGTGAGGGAAGAATATCAAAACGATTGTGAACCGGGACATTATAATAACACGAAGCATTTATCGTTGGTTCCCCCCTCTGAACCATGGGTTTGCTGACAGTGTGTGGGTGATAAAAGAAACCTAGAGGCAGAACATTAATGCCCATATGTGTAATAACTGGGTTCCCTGCCCTAGATAAAACAGCCTGGACTAAATATGGGTCACTAAAAGTCAGAGCAACACAATCTCCCTGTAGGAATTTATAATCTCGCCCTACCCAAGCTACTCGTCTGGCCATTTTAAATTTTAAGAAGAGGACATCTGTCAATCCAGTTTTGCCACCTAACCAGTATAGAGCTTTATTACGTAATGACTCCCATGTTTCCGTCACTTGTGAGGATAAACTTGGGACATTAGCCAGTATTATTATATAAGGGGTTGCTGCAGGGGGCAACTCTAAAACATTTTTACTAATAATTTCCTTGGTCTGTAAGGGTCGTACTGAGCACTCTCCTATAGTATTGGCTTTCCCTGCATTGTCCCTCCTATAATTCTCTGTCTCCTATCTTGATTGCACCTTTATTGGTGGTGGCGGGGCTAACATAATGCCAGAGGGCACCCCATGACCCCTATGTATTGTATCAATACTGTGTGGTATATCCATAGTATGAGATGAATTGACCTCATGTAAAATTTCTGCTACTTTAGGGCCATTCTTGTTATTGAGATGTTCATTATACATGGTTTTATTAATCAAACTACCTTCTATGATCCCTAATCTAGCCATTAATCCGGTCAATGCATCAGCCACAAAACTATGTAAATCTATTTTCCTCAAGATTTTTTCAAGCTCAACCGCCTGACCATGAATCAATGTATTGGCTGAGTGTGACATAAAAACAGCTTCCCTTTTTCCTTGATCCCCTTTTGCCTGTTTACTAGTACTCTTCTTTTTCCTCATTACAACTTTCTTACTTATTCGTGGTGTTACTTTACAAGACCCCTCATGAGCCTCAGGATTTTTTGCTCGTTTAAGCGGTGGACGTGGGTCACATTCCACGTCACTGACGTAGATATGACCCAGAGACTCTTGCGCACACCCGTTGTGATGGACCTGTATTATCCTTCCCTCCTGTGCACCATTGGGAGAGACAACCGGTAAACTGATTGTGTTTGTTAGTATGGCCTGCGCACCCGTTTTCCCTTGTGTCAGGGTCTCCTCCACTGAGTTAATTTGTGCCTCAATTGACCCATAGCTCCCGTCAGGTAATTCATCAAAGTTTTTTGTCCTCCGCCACCGATGGAAGCTATGGCGGTAGAGTTTTCCCCATATTTAATATCCCCACAATTATATTTTAACTAATATTAATAATTAAAATCCACCTTTACAGTACTTGTTGGGGGGGTGGCCCGGCCTCTTTCAGTATCTGACGGGCCCGTCTTGGCCCGTTCTTCGCCCGGCGCGCACTCGGCGCTGCGGGACCGTCTCTGTGAAGTTATGGCGTCCTCCAGGGATCAGGGGTAAAGTGCGATGTGCCCAGCAAGGAGTCAGGGTCTTTCCAAAAGTGCAAAGTGCAAGCGTTGCAGAGCGGTCTCCCGGCGCTGCGGGACTGGCTCTGTGAAGTTATGGCGTCCTCCAGGGATCAGGGGTAAAGTGCGATGTGCCCAGCAAGGAGTCAGGGTCCTTCCAAAAGTGCAAAGTGCAAGCATTGCAGAGCGGTCTCCCGGCGCTGCGGGACCGGCTCTGTGAAGTTATGGCGTCCTCCAGGGATCAGGGATAAAGTGCGATGTGCCCAGCAAGGAGTCAGGGTCCTTCCAAAAGTGCAAAGTGCAAGCGTTGCAGAGCGGTCTCCCGGCGCTGCGGGACCGGCTCTGTGAAGTTATGGCGTCCTCCAGGGATCAGGGGTAAAGTGCGATGTGCCCAGCAAGGAGTCAGGGTCCTTCCAAAATTGCAAAGTGCAAGCGTTGCAGTAAAAATATCATTTTTCCATGTATATAGAATCGGGTTTTGAAATATTGCAGTATTTAATATTGTTTACTTTAAGATAGATGTATTGATATTGTCTTTTAATTAGTTTAATATATATCACTTATGTTAATTTTAGGTATTAGTACCATTATAATAGTTTTAAATGTTTTTAGTATCATTTGTAAGTTTTAATGTGTAATTATTCTTTATTCTTTACATTTAATTAGTAATTTATATTGTAATATCGGGTCACTGGGTTTTTAGTAGAATTGGGTGGGAAGTTATTTAAATTATAAACTATAGTTTTTTTCAATTTAAATTATTTAAGTATTTAGTTTGTAAACAATTATGTAAATTATTTAATTGAATAATTATTTAAGTGTATTTTGTGATTTTAATGTGTAAATTACATTTTTGATAGTTTAGTTCCTAATTTATAATTTAGTTAGGGTTGTTGTGTTTGTTGTAGAAATGGGTGGGAAGTTATTTAAATTATATTTTTTGTTTTTTAATTAGTTTTTGTTAATTAAATATTCTGTAATTATTTGAAATATTTAATTGATTTGGGCAATTCCTTTTTTGCATTTTAATTATTTCATTGAAAACTATTTAATAAACTCTTTAAAATATTTTTGTATATATTTTTTTAAATTTTGTTTTATATATTTACTATTTGAATGTTATTATTTTACATTTTATTTTAAAGGGTTTTTTTTGTTAGTGTTTTGGGGTAAATGGCAGGCAAGTGTATTTCTTTTAAATGTATTTATTTTTTATTTATTATATTATAAATAAATTACATATTATGGTGTATATATACTGAAATTTTTCATTATACATTTTTTGACAATAGTATGTTCCGCAAGATTTTAACTTATTCTGTTAATTATTTATGTAGACCATATATTTGACATGATATTTTAGTGTCACAAAATTGTTGTCCTCAATATTCTGTCATAGAACCATTAGTTTTAAAAACTATTTTTTTAAATGTTCAATATGGAATAACTAACTAGATCAAAAAAGCATTATTTTCTACTTTTCATTAGATAACATTCTATTCCTTAATAACAGTAATCAATATTTATTCCTAATCTGCAAATGTAGCGACCCATTGCTCAGAGGCTTCTAGAAAAAACAATCATATTTTCATAAAGAAATCGATTTTTTACAAGTGCAAGTCAGTGAGGGCCTAAGAGCACTTAAAGCACAGTAACCACCCCTAACCTTCATGCAACATTAATAAAAACATGTCTCTTTTAAAGCGCTCTCTTTTCAAAATAGTTACAGTTTGTGATCATAATCCCATCCATATTATAGTTTCATTAGTTCACTAATTAAACTATAATATTAATTAGTTCACATGGCTGATAAGATTCAGCTTGCAGAAAACATGTTCTTAAGACGTATCCTGCAGGTCCCGCAAAGCATGCCTGCCTTTTCTGTTCATGAAGAGCTTGGTATAAAATATATTGGTGACCTTTTTGCTCTTAGGCTCTTGCTGTGCTGGATTAGGGTTTGGATTGGGGAAGGCTCTCAATTGAACAGACTGAGCCTGTCTGACTGTCTCTCGATCATGCGCAAAAAAGTTCCCTGGATTGCCTATGAGAAGGCAACTTTTATTAGCATGGGCAGGGCTGATATATTTCATAAACGTCAATCCCTGCATCTTCCGGAGCTTAAAAGGGTGAGGCATCTGTTTTTGGAACATGCTACATTGCAACAGGAACACACAAAGTTGGTGAAACCCATCTACAAAATAGAGGGCCTTACTTTCAGCACTGTGCTAAGGGCAATCTTAGACTCATGGTTCCTCTGCTGGGATATCTTGACTGATGCGCCTGCCCTGTTTCACTCACCTTTCTCAGATCGGCTAACTATAAGCACCAAACAAGAGTATTGAGAAAAGACACATGGGTTGTGTAGCACCCTCAACAGGATGTGGTATAGATTCTTCTTCTGAGGTGAAATGAAATAACCTCTGGTCCTATAAGACAAACACAACAACATAAACTCAATATTCTGCTTAATACGCTGTCATGAATTATTGCATAACTAAATACCTTATTAAGTGGCCAATCGTTCTACAGGTACATGTGCTTTGTGTTGATAACAATGTTTTCTCCTGTAATATATAATACAAGAATCAATCAACAAGCTGTAGAACATTTTTCTCCTGTCAGTGTGTAGGGTATACCATTATACAAGTACATTTACTACCTGATATTGAAAATTGATATTGAATGCAGAGTGCTGTGTTCTATGATTGGTAATATAAACCATATAGCTAAGTTTAAGAATGGATGGGGAAAACCTTGCACCCTGTGGCAGGCACCCCATGGTGCCTGCCACATTCTGCATGGTTGGGAAGAGGGGTCCCTTGGGTACCCCCACGGACCCCATTCGGATGCCTCTGGGTGAAGGTGGGCCCGCAACGGGCCCTCAAAGACAGAATCCGACAGCCTTTTGGTGTTGGGCAGACCGAATTGGAATGGCTGTCCGAATTGGTCATCGTAATCGCTCGTCCAGAAACCGTGTCCATAGAGCTGTACAAATCGGCTCCTAAGGACTCAGGCTGTCTGAATGCCTTTCGGAACCGATTCGGACTGCTCGAACGGTTTCCGGGCATCCTAATCGGTCGTTGGGAAATGTGTATGATTCGTTCGGAAACAAGGGTTCCGAAACGGATTCTGCAATACCGAATCCCATTCGGAGCCTTTCCTAATGAGATCGTAATCGGCCCCTAGGTTGTAATGTTACCGACAAGCAACATGTTCTGGGAAGGGTTATCAACAGAGCTCAAGAAGGAGAAGATGAGTGTTTAGGAGTCTGGGGACATAAACGCTGATCCTACTGATTGTTAAGGATCACTACTAGTTTCATGATGCAAGAGGTAAGGGCTTTTCCACCATTGCCTGAAAGGCAAGTGTGTCTTTCCGTATGCTTGTGCTTACTTCTTGGTAAACAAATAGTAAATGGACGAACAACTACTTTTGAAATGCTTGGGCTTAAGAACGGAGTCTATAGCACAAAAAAAGATGGAGGCGAGTAAAAGGGCTTCCTCAGTCTTAAGGCTGAGTACAATGTTTCTGAAATTACTTTTACAGCAAGAGCAATATCATCCAATAGAAATGATTTTCTCTCAAACCCACTCTGTTGTTGTTACAGTCTATGTGGCACAGGGCAGGCACCATCTATGCGAGTTCAGCAAGACTATTCTGGTCATTCTCGTTGTGAGCACTGGGCAAGGCTGCATTATTAAGCAGTATTCAGAGATATAAAATGACCAAGTATTTGCATACACAGTCAATAGAAAATGCCATTCACAATTCACTGTATAAAAACTGACATATACCATAGACAATTGTCTCCATAGTCCACCTGGTATTAGTGTTTGGATGGGCAGTAAATCGAGAAAATGAGTTCACTAGACCCATAACCATTGTTGCTCATCCTATTATACTTGTTCTTTTATGGTATGTCAAGCAAGATTAAAGAAACAATGTCTATAGTTCCTCCTTTTCCCTAACAAAAGGCAACTTCACAGCACTTTAAGTCTATTTGGTGGGATTTCCCTACAGGTACGTAGGTTATCTGTAGAGCCTTGTAGTGGTCCTAGAGGCTCGGACCCACCACTCCTTGATAGGCTTTCAGACAATTATGTTCAACTGTTTGTTATGCTCAACTGTTTGCAAACCCAGTTATAATTTAGTTTGAAGCATAAGCTTCCTTAACGTAAAGGGGCACACAAAAGCACACCTCTGTATTTTGTGTTATACACCTGCTCCTATGTTTAGTGTGTGAAGATCTCCATTGCATTTTATTACTTGAGCCTCTATTCCAATTTGATTGAAATTGTTTTATTAAGTTTTATTATGGAAGTACCCATCTTCTATATGACTGTGTGGCAAGAAGAGGATTCTGAAGTGTGAGAGTATGTTCTTTGCTAATGGGGTACAAAGTTATCTACTGCTTCCCCATTTCTGAAATGTTTTAAGTTGCAAGCATTCTTATTAATAGTGAGGGGCCAAGAGAGAAACTATTTTGCTCACAGGCATGTTATCTGTTGGGACACTAAATTGTGCACCTCCTGGTCTAGAGGCATGCCGTCAGTGTTACATGGTTCAGTAAAAAAATATAACCAAGTGATCATATGATACCGTTAGGCATATTCAGAGTTATTTAAACTAGCTGGTTAGAGATGTGTGATCAATATTAGAAGTTTATAATTTATTCACTCTAACAATTGTTATTTCTGAGTCATTCAGTACTATGATGCGAATTGTTATTCACACATTTTGCATAAGATTAACACACAATAAATACTAATTATTATCAAATTCAAAGGTTTGTGTGTGTACTGGTTCTGAGAGTTTGGGTGGCTCTTTCCCTTTACTCTGTAAGAATCTCTGGCAGGTCTTATGGATTACAAACACCTCTATAACTCTGAGCCAACTTTGTGATTGAATGGTAAAAACCAGTCTGTTTTGTTTACTTCTGAAAACCGGCAGTCCTTCTTGGGAGCTGGTGGAATCTAACAAGTGTGATCCCCAACGAAATTTGTCATCATGACATAATGGTACTAATTTGAGATGTAGATACATGTTGATCATTGTATTGTGTTTCATGGTACTTAGCTACATATAAATATGTCTGGGATCCCACATAAGAACTTCATACCACAAAAGTTATTTATTTGAAGAGAGGGAGGTGTACTTTGATACTTTATTTTGGTCTCTAAAGATCTTCTGAATTAAGCGCATCCTTGATTTAGTTCTGATCATCCCAAGAGACCCTCTAAATGAATTTGATACATAGGAAGTTCTTCTGCAGACACTTGTGGCCAGCCCAAGTTGAGAGCATTGTATCCATTGTGTTGAAAACAGTAGCCATGCAAATGCATGCGTTAAGTTATGGCCTCATTCCCAAACCTCCATAAATCCAGTTCCATGCAGAAACGGGAATGTGAATTCAAATTGGGATTCCAAGTGGCAAGGTAACTATCAGACACAAAGTTTTTCTCTGCACAATTTTCACCAGGTAGAGCCTGATTACTTTTTCACCCCACACCAGGGCGGAAGCGCAGTATAACTACATTATCACCCATTCCAAGGTGTGGTTTTCAGAAAGGTGTATTTATACTGCACTCCATTGCATAGTCGTTTACCTGGTGCTTTGTTAGCATGGCAAATAACAGGGCTATTATAATAAGTGCTTTAGTCTCTACAAATGTCATTTTCAGTGCAGTATGTTCTTGTTTTATGTTAGTTTTTAGAGATTCAAAAATGTATTTGATGAAGGGCTTTACACTGGTTCAGCACATTCATCCTTTTTGGGCATAAATATGATTTATTAAGTGGTCTCGTTTTGCAAGTTAATTTTTTTGGGGGGAGGAAACATCAGATGTTGTTTTGCGTCCTCTGGTTATTTTTCTTCGCTAATCTTAGTTTTTTTGCTGCATGAGTCAGTTTGAAAGGGTCTTGAAATGCTTTTACCTACAGGGGTTCTGTCAATATCAATGAATCACATTTTCCAAAGTGAGCAAAGTGCCTGTTAAAGTAGTTTGTCATTTGTGTTTAGTTTTTACCTTCCAATAAAAGTATATCTGTCCTTCTTTCAAATTCCTTTTCTGTTGGAAAGAAAAGTTCTTTAGTCATTTGGCTTTTTCATCCTGGTATAATACACTTTATATCAGTGTGCTATTTGTATCCAAGTCATTTAAAGTATGCAACTTTTGTTTCACTTTCTTATCCACCACACAATCATGCCTTCCTAAGATTATCTCTATAACCTAAGGCAAGCTATTTAAGTGGTTCCCAGTACTAGATCAGTAATTCTTAAACTAATAGAGTCCTTCCCATTGGTGTAGCATGACAACCCTTTAGAGACACCTCAACTATGCTCAGCAGACAATATTGTGAACCTTTACTACATATTAAAAACATTATTCCTAATTGACAATTATTGTTTAAAACTAAAATCAAGGGGGGGCGTGGCTAGCCAACACCCAAGATGGCCGCACTCGTATAGTGCTCCGACCGCCGCTTGAGTGATCTTTCCCCTAAATCCGTTCCAATCATCCGTTGAGGCAGCTACGACCACCGACTGGAGGCCCCTTGCACCCGGGAGTCACCCGGTTTATCCAAGGCGCAAATCTGACAGCCCCAGCTAGAGCAATCGGTCTCGTAGTCGCGGGCCGGCAGGAGGCAGAGCTCCGGCCACGACGCTACCCGGCTTCCACATACGAAACTCCTGCGCAGAGAAACGGGCCCGCAGGCCCTGGCGGATTCCCTCGCCTCTCCCAGCCTGGAAAAATACTCTGGCCCCTGCAACATCCCAGCCGACCCTCCCCCTTGAACAGCGGGAGGGCTCGTCGTCACCAGCGGCGCCGCAACGGGGGGGCTCCGGTGTACGTGGCCGTCATCAGGGAGCTACTGGCCTGGTTCCGGTGTAATTGCGGTGAGCAGGGGCGGTGTTGAACTCTACCCCCCTCCCGACTCGCTGTCTTTGTGTGGGCCGTGTGTGCACGCCTGGGGAGATTGGCCCTTTTGCAAATTGGCGGCCTACCCTAAGTTTAACGCTGTACCCCTCCCCCACGATGCATGACAGGCAATGGTGAGGCCCTCTGGCTGCGTTATAACAGAGAACTCGTGCCGGAGAATATTACTGGCAAGATTCCAACATTCTACGCCAGGGGCTGGACACACTATAGGCTGGAGGGCAGACCGAGAGGCCGCAGACCGTCTATCATAAGCCCTAAAACGCTGAAGGAGTGTACATTGGTGGCACAGGTACCGATCGGAGGGCGTGAATGAAGGGCTGTGGGGGTGCGAGTCTGTAGTACTAGAGTTACCCTCTGATCCTTGGGGCCCCTATTGAAGTGGAACTACGCTCGTTTCAAGGGGCATAGCACGTTTCATTTGTATTCATTCCTGGCTTCTGGATATATCTATCCTTAAAGCCTCCACCTCCACCACCCTTGACATCGGAGGTCCTAATTCCACTCGAGGTCCCAACGCAATGGCGACGGCTAAAGGCTCCAGACAGACCCACCAGTTAAAATTAGCTAAATTCGCCCATACTAAGCCGGACGCTGTTGAAGAAAGGCACGACGACCCGGAAGCGAAACAACAAGTCGATGAAGGAGCCCCGACTCTAATAGACTTCATGGAGGCTATCCAGGGGGTCCGCTCGGCGCTGGAACACAAGATTGACACGGTGACGACTGAAGTCACCCTTATTCGCGCCGATCTTCGCAACATGGGAGACAGGGTTAAAGAGAATGAAGACTCCGTCATAACGCTTCAAGCCTCCACAAAGTCACTCGAAACGACGGTGAAGCGACTACAGGCTCAAACTTAGGACCTTGAGGCGAGACTGGAGGACTATGAGGGGCGCGCACGTAGAAATAATGTGCAAATTTTGGGGGTTCCCGAGAGGGCTGAGGGACAAACCACGGATCTCTTTGTAGAGGACTTAATTCAAAACCACCTGCAGGCCCGATCCCTCTCACAATTCTTCTCGGTGGAGCGTGCTCACAGGGTACCTGGGGGGCCCCCTAAGCCTGGCGCCCCTCCGTGCCCCATCCTGGCCAGGATCTTCAACTTCCGCGTCAGGGATATTATCCTCCAGACAGCACGAACGGCCCCACTGCTCAAGTTCGAGAACTCTACCATTACATTTTTTCTGGACTTCACCTACAAAGTGCAGCAAAAACGTAGATCCTTCCTCGAAGTGAAACGGGCCCTCCGTGATCACTACCTGAAGTATGCAATGCTCTTCCCGGCCAGGCTGCGAGTGCAGGCGGAGGAGAAATCATGGTTTTTCCAGACTCCGGAGGAATCCTGGGACTGGCTGGAAGGCTGGCGATCCACTGGTGGGAAGAGGTCTTCCTCCCCGATCGACTACAGAAGCAAGACGGAAGGGTCGACCGAGGTGAAGGTGTTTGCTTGTCGATGAATCTTGTCCCATGGCTGCGACTCGTCTCCCTTCATATGGTTAACGGGACCCATCGCTCTACAGCTAAGACTGTGACTATCGATTGGCCCCTTGTGGGCAGGGGTGACTATACCGTGTGAAATAATGTTTGTTGTTTGCATCTTTTATATGCGATCAGTACTGTATTGAACCCTCCGGCAAGTTCATGTGCTCGGCATATCGCTCCTGGGGTTTGTCGGGGGTGGCGGGGTCTGATGGGGCTACTTGGGCTTCTTGTTCGGTAGGGTTTATTGACACTAGCATGACCTATTCCGTGCTCACGTAATACCTAACATGGGGAAAAGAGGTTATACTCTTGGGTAGTTTGGCTGTGTATCGTTTTCTCCTTTACTTTGCATATAGGTTCTGGGTTCATATGCACTCTGCAAAATTGGGAGGTGGGCATTTTTACGTTCACGTTGCAGGGAGGCAGGGTGGGGGTGGGTTTCGGGTTGTTTCATTGGGCTTTGTTGTTGTTTTTACATGTGCAGTCAATTGAATGGTGCTTTCTCTAATACACTCAGGGTCGATAGCAATGTACGTAATAGTTTCCTGCAGATCATGTATGCATTATTTCAAAAGCTGCCAGTTAGCGGGCGATATGTGATTTGTTATTACATGTATGTACAGTGCAGTCAAGTGGATGGGGCTTTCTTTAATGCATTCAGGGTCGTCCGCAAAATAATTATCTGTTTCCTGCTGTTTACACATGCACCGCCTCAAATTCTAACATTTATTGGGGGAAATGTGATAGACCGACATGATCTTTTCTTTGTTGTCCTTCGGGAGGAAGGGCCCCTCGCCCCCAGCGTGAATGAGTACTGATTATGATGAGGTTCCGCCCTTGGGCCGCCTTAAATTAATCTCTTGGAATGTGAACGGTTTGGGTGATTGTATAAAGCGGGGTATAGTATTGCAATTTTTGAAGCGACATACCCCTGACCTTGTATTACTCCAAGAAACACACATCCAGGGAGTTTCCTATTGCGCTCTCAACAGATGGGGATATAAGTTAGTGGCTCATGCTGGTTATGCTAGGGGGTCCAGAGGAGTGGGTATCCTGGTTCGTAACTCCCTTCCCTTCTAAATACAAAAAGTCACGCGGGATCCGCTGGGTAGATTTGTCACGGCCTCAGGGCAGTGGGAGGGTAGGTCCCTTAATGTGACTTCCTTATATGTGCCCCCTAGGCTTCATTCTCCTACGCTGCAGGACCTGGGCCCACATATGTTGAACTTGCCTGAGGGAGACATACTGGTGGGGGGCGACTGCAATGCAGCTCTAAATGGGGATCTTGACCGTATGCCGACCAAACGGGGGGAACCGACCGGGAAACTACTGGCGGACTTTCTGGGGGCACTAGGACTGATAGATATCGGGCAAACCTGCAACCCCACGACCAAAAACTACACTTTCCACTCGGGGTACATGGGAGTCTCTCGCGCATAGATTATCTTTTTGGTAAGGCCTCCCAACTGCCCATGTTTGGCGATATCTCCTTCCTCCCCAGGGGCATCTCGGATCATTCCCCGATTCTGGCATATTATGGAGGGGTACCACCTCCCTCTCGTCACGAAATGGTACTTAATCCCTGGTACCTTAGAATACCGATGATAAGAGACAAATTGGTGGAGGCCACCAAAAATTACTTTGACGATAATGATGGATCCGTTGACTCAGATGTAATACTCTGGGAGGCCTACAAGACTGTGATCCGGTGCTGTGGGGTCGCGGCGATAGCAGGGCATAAAAAAGAAAAACGTAAGCAACTGGAGGAGGCGGAGAAGGAGATTGCCCTCCTTGAGGGCGATCTGGTGACATCGGGCGTACCGGACACCGCTCATAAATTAGCTATAAAACAAAAGGAGTATAGGGACATTGCGGAGGATTCGGCAAGGGCCCAATACCGGGTTACGCAATATCGGGTCTATGACATAGGCGACAAGGCCAGTAAATTGGTAGCATGGCTTGATAAGAGGGAAATGGCCAAAAGGTGGGTTGCTCATATTACAGACCGTGAGGGAGCGAAAATATACGATAGAGCTGGAATTGCGGGGGCATTTGCCGATCACTTCGGGCGGGTCTATACTACTATGCAGTCGTCCACCCAGGTGGAGGTGGCGGAATTGTTAGCTACTTTGCCTTTGCCTGTTTTGGATCATCAGGATGTCGTAGATCTTGATGCCGCCTTGACCAGCGAAGAGGTGTCGAAGGCGATTGGTGCTTTGCAGTCCGGTAAGGCCATGGGCCCTATTGGCCTTCCAATTGAACTTTACAAAACCCTCTACGATTTCCCCATTCCTCGTACGAATGTATGAAGAGCGCATGACACGGGGCGTGTTGCCTGAGACGCAGCATCTCGCGACTTTCGTAGTCATTCACAAGAAGGGGAAACCCCCGGAACAATGTAGTTCATACAGACCCATTTCCCTCCTCGACCCAGAGGTCAAAATATTAGCGAAACTCCTGGCTCTGCGCCTCTCACCTCACCTTCACAAACTGATACATCCGGACCAATCTGGCTTTATGCCAGCTAGAAACACTGCGCTGAATCTCCGCCGCCTATACGGGGTTTTGGGGCGGGCCTCCACCATACAGGAGGACTCCGTAATTATGTCACTTGACGCCAAAATGTCGTTTGATATGATCGAATGGCCCTTTTTGTTTGCTTCACTCGCGAGATATGGGTTCGGATCTCGATTTTTGTCCTGGGTACATCTTCTTTATTCAAAAACCCTAGCTCGGATCGCAGTGAACGGAGGTCGGCCGGCAGCCTTTATATTGGGAAAGGGCACAAGACAGGGCTGCCCCCTGTCGCCACTGCTTTTTGCTTTGGCTCTAAGAACCTCTGGCTATTTGGATAAGGGGGGATCCCCTCTTTAGGGGTCTCAATTGGTCGGTAGATTGGAGGGACAAGATTTCCCTCTACGCTGATGATATCTTACTTTATCTAGCTAAACCCCGTTTCTCAATTCACAGAGTATTACATATTTTTACTCTTTTCCAAAAATACTCCGGTTACACTATTAACTGGGATAAACCATTGATTTATGTTTTGAGTGGAGACCCTCCGCTGCTCCCAAGTGGCTGTGAAGCCAAAATAGTCACGGATGGCTTTCAGTATTTAGGCATATATATCACACTTGACCCCTCCGTTTTTTACGATCACAATCTTCTGCCCCCCTGCGCCGCCTTCAGGCAGATGTTCAACACTGGAAAACATTGCCTCTCACGCTGTTAGGCAAAGCTGCCCTTTATAAAATGATGGCGCTTCCACATTTTTTTATATGTCCTACAGAACATGCCCCACTTGGTTCCACCTCGCTATTTTCAATAAATTGATGCTGAGGTTCGCGCCCTGCTCTGGGACTGCGGTGTCCCCCGTATTGCCCTCACCAAGCTTACGAAAAGCTAGTATGATGGCGGCATCGCTCTGCCCGCCATTGAATCCTATTATTGGGCCTCACAACTAGTGGTCTTGAACCACTGGACACATCGACCCACAGCGGACCCCGCCTATAGGATGGATAGGCATAATATGCTGCCAGGCACTCATCTTTGGGCACTATATGGTGGTCCGAAGCATATGCCCAGATTCACCCCAACTTCCACCACGGTTGCTCTATGGCATAAGGCAATAGCTGCTCTTGGATGGAAAGATAGGATCACGCAAGTTACTCCGTTGCTTGACTCTTGTCGACTGGGGATGCTGTCCAAGCAACCAGGGTTCGATACGTGGGACCTGATCGGCCTCTCGAAGGACGGAAACTTGTGGAAAGCGGGAGGGGTGACAGGGCCGGACTGGGAAACGAAACTGGCCCTGGCAAACAGCTCGGCCGGCCCACCTGGGGGTGAGAAGGGGGGTGCGGTCGAGCTGTTTGATACGGCCGATTTGGGCCGTTTTTGTTTCAGGGGGCCGATATTGCCGGCCGCCGGTAACAAAAACGGCCCCTCGGGGCCTAAAACCGGCCCCCTCCCTGGCGGCCTACCGGGGAAATGCCCGTTGCCCGCAACAGCCAGTCCGGCCCTGAGGGGTGATCCCGTTCACTGACCTGCAGAGAGATTATCAGCTGCAGGGGGGGGAGACCTTTCGTTACCTCAAGGTCCGCAACGCTCTTCATAGAGCGATCCCTAAGGGGACAGAGTTGCCGGTCTCCACGCCCCTGGAGGATAGACTCCTGGACGACTATCTCCAGGAGAAGGCTATCTCATTGACCTACCATAAAATCCTGAACAACACGCCAGACACCCAGGAGAGAACTCGCGCAAAATGGGTGGACGACATAGGAGATATAGACGATGACGACTGGCAGGACGCCCTCGCCTCCCCTCGCGAAGTGTCAATCCGTTCCCGTTTCAAACGTATTCAACTTAAACTGCTCCATCGCATTTACTATACTAGGTCGGCGCTGGTCAAGATGGGTATACTAGATTCCCCGACTTGTCCTCGGGGATGTGGCCACATCGGTATCTACATACACCAGTGGTGGGAGTGGCCGATCCTTCAAGAGTTCTGGGAGAAGGTTATATTGGACATATCCCGGATAAGTAAGGCACCCGTCTCCCCTCGGCTCTGTCTTTTAAATATCTGGGAAGCTACGGACCTGTCCCGATCAGAGAGGCTGGGGTTTCCTTGGGCTGTATCGTCGCGAAACGTAATATAGCAAGAACATGGAAGGGAGGGGTTCCATTACGACACCCACTGACTGGGAGTCCGATATGGATTGGTGTATGCAAGCAGAGAGGGTAATTTACGAAAGTAGGGGCTGCCCGCATAAATGGACAAGAATCTGGGGCCCATGGAATGAAAGTAGGGGCCTGCTCTTTACCCCTTTCACCGATCCCCCCTCATCGCTAATTGATAACGAAAACATTTGATGTATGAATACAATGGAAACTATGAAACTTGTGATTGCACTATGGACTCTGTATTATGTTATATCATTATTGTATTACTTTATTATGACCACCTGGACGGTCGATTGCTGCACCGCACTGCACTTTTCTTTATTGTACGTTTCTATGTTGTTGTTTTAATAAAAAAAGATTTATAAAAAAAAAAATCTAATTGTTTCCAAGACTAAAGTTCTCTGCTCAGGCCGCATAAACTCTCCCTCTCTGCCAATGTCCTGCCTGTCAGTAAGGAGTCAGAGAAACACAGACATTCCACATTTTGTGCCTTCTAAAGAAGTGACATCACTCTCCACCCTCTTTACTCCTCATGCTCAATCTCATTAATGTCTTTCAGCATCCATCCTATTTCCTTCCTTTCTTCAACTCCATCATCCACTCCTACTTACAAACACTAATTCCTACCTTCCCAGGATTCCATTTTTCTTTTCTTCCTTTCCTCCGCTCCCATCTTTTCCCTCTCATTCATATTCATGTTGCGTTTCCATTTCCCACTCCTTTTTAGGTCGAGCCTAGGCACTGCATGCTCTGTCTCTTCAAGACTTGCTGTATTCAGTCTGTGGACTTACAACCCGCCCATTGCCTTTTCTCTCGTCCCTTCGATTGTTGTTCAAAAATGCTTGCTTGCGAGTGGTTAATCCTTCCTCTTTGTCCCTCCTTTTTGTGTTTGTTTTCCTCCCACAGAGCACTGCCCAATTATCATTAACGATACGGTTCTGTGTTTGTGTTCGTTTGGGGGACTATTATTTTATTTGATTCCTGCTCATGTCACTGTCTTCTGTGGTTCAGCTTTGGCACCTGTCACTTAATCTCCCCGTCCCATTCAAATACCAAGATGAAATGTCAGATGCTTCAGACGCTGTTTTCGGAATCGCCTCTTTTATTTTCTCTGACTTCAAAGTGTGAGTATTTCCCCCAAACCCTTCCCCCCTTCTCTGCTTGTTGCTTTAGGGAGCCTCAGTTACCATTCCTTCAGCAGCACAGTTAAGGGCAAGGCTTGAGCAACTCCTGTCGCATTTTCTCTGATGCTTTTTTATATTATATAATGTGAACTCAAGCGACCTGAAGGTGTACATGCTTTACATGAGCACTGGTTACATTACACAATGTCAGATACATTTTTGGGGGCGTTTCTATAGAGCGCGAACTCTATAAGACCCAAAGATATTGAATCGCTTTACAAAGAGGCAGTTACATTGCACAATGTCAGGTTAATTTTTGTGTTTTTAGGTGCGCGGAGATTAAGTGATGCCGATGCCGCCCCTGTTTAATCATTATTTTCCCTCTACCTGACAAATGGGAGCAGCATTTGTCCTTCCCACCTCCTCCCATATCACTGCATTTATGGACCACTGCCTCTTCCTGTCGTCCTCCTCCTCCTCTCAGAGCTCTAATTTCAAAGCACATTCACGGCAGATCCCCAGGGTCTGTGAAGCATTTTATTATTATATAATGTGAACTCAAGTGTCCGAAGGTGTTCGAGCACTTTACATGCACGCTAGTTACATTACACAAGGTCAGATTAATTTTTGGGAGCATTTTTATAGAGCGCAAACTCAACTGACCCGAAGGCATTGGAGTGCTTTACAGAAGCACCAGTTACATTACACAAGGTCAGGTTATTTGTTTTGTTTTTAGGTGTGTGGAGACTAAGTGCATGCCTGCCAACCTGAAAAAAAATCTCACCTTGTGGGGCCTTGGAGGAGGTGGGGCCTCGTGCCGAGAAGTACCTAAGAGGCACTTTTGCCCCCACCCTACCCCCCAAGCCCACTCCTCTAAAAACAAAAAAGCTTGCTAAGGCTGGTGCGATTTCCTGGGGTGTTTTCACACCCATCAATGGATGTCGGCAGTTCAAAGCCTCAGAAAATGAGCTGGAAATCCACTATTTGCAGTCATTTTTAGCTTATTTTCCCGGCCACCGTGTTCTATCGGCTCCTCACCGGGTGACCGTGTGATGGGAGCTGATATCATCCCTGTTTATTCATTATTTCCTCCCTACCTAATAAATGAGAGCATTTTGTTGTTTTTACTATGTCCAGTGCTCCTATACCCAGAGGGCTGGGACAGATGGTGAGGCCGGGGGCTTGTTGGTAAACAGATGGTGCGAGCAGTGTTATTAATCAAAAACTGTGGAGATGGGCGCCTAGTGAGTAGAGGCCTGAGGGAGGAGGGATGTGGCATCTCTGCCATTGGAAAGTACTTCACTGCTTTTTTTCACTGGCTGTTCAATACTCTTTTGATGCAGTCGCACACAGAATGTTAAAGTGCTGTTGACTTGCATCAAGGCACAGTTCTTTCTGTCTGTGCGTAAAAAGCCTTGGAATGTGTCCATAAATGTTTCCTGAGGCAAGCATGTATTCCTGAATCACATTGCATGACTCAGTGTGTTGTAATTGTATAGCTCTTCAATCCCTGGTGGCACAGCACCCAGGATAGTGTGATACATGGCTAAACACTTATAAGGTCCCAAAGGCAAGACCTATTGACTATGCCAAATGCTTGTTCGTTGTTCTACTCCCTAGCCCTCTTAATTTGCTTTACTTGTTTTTCTTGTTGCAGCAGCGCTCATGTGTGGTGCTATATAAGCCTTCCCTATCTCCTTGTTCGAAGTTGTGAAGTGGGTCCACAACTCATCATTGGCTAAAATGAATTCAACCATTCTAACATCACGTTGTTTTTCTCAGTGAAACAGCTGACATATAAAAGACTAGTACAGGCATTGGTCCAGTTCTTTGTGTGCCACTGAACTCAAACTGCATCTCACTGATGAGGCCAATGAGAACCATTTAGGAACAAAATAAAGTTAAATACCACTAGTCGGAGCATTATCAGTAGTTAATCACAGCTAGTTGCCCATCCAGCAATTAAGGGCTGCGGCCCTAGACAAAGGAGTCCTATGAGGCTGTTAACTGCTATTAAGGACTGACAGCATGTGGCAATAAGGCTTCAGCAGCCTTGCATCTAATCTCATGCAACACAGGTGGAATAAAGGCCAACTGTTCCTGGCTGACCCTGTTTCACACTGAAATTATTGTGCAAACAGTAGTTATTGCCTGCATTCTACACATTCTGAACTGCTAAGCCAGTCTCAGAATTCTAAAACAACTTAAAAGGGTCTAGATGGATAGTGCATTGTCTCATTGCAGCCTTGCGTCACGTGAGAAGTACATATATGCTGATGTATTGCATCACGAATGCCCACCATATGCCGATAGAATGCACATGCAATGATGGCCGTCATGCCTGGCTAGTGATTACCAAACAGAAATGCAAGCCATCTCTGTTGTTCCCTGGCATTTGCTGCACGAACAGGTTCATTTTCTGTATTCTTCCCATACTTTTGGCTAGTGAATTTGTCTTGCATGTTCCTCCAGCTGTACCTCGAGTTGCATAAATCTTTAGGTTTTGCTTTCTTGAAATCCCATGTATTTAATAAATCTTAAAAGGGGGCTCTTATCAGTTCTTATTGCCGAATTACTGTGTTCACTCACTTTTGTGTGTAACTTTTTTTTTTTACTTCCCCTGGCTGCACGCATTTATGATACTTCTACTAAAGCTGTGTTCTCACTGTTTAAGTCCCATTCACTGTCAAGATAAGATCTCTTCCCATGGAAAAGGCAGACCGCTTCTAAGGGAGTGCTTTCTTTGTATTACTTTGTTGTGTAAAGCAGTGCAGTTACCTAGCAGACAACAGGGTCATGATTTGAATGGTGCAGCAGATGCAGTAGCACCAGGCCCAAAAGTTGTCAGAACTTCTCTAAACAAATAATATTGCTATATTTGACTACTAAACAGACAGTCACAATTGCAGTTGAAAGGGACTTTATTTGAATGGTGTAGCAGGTGCAGTGGCCAAAAGCTCTAGGGACCCCACTAAACCCAGATTATTGCTAAAATGTAGAACTAAACGGGCAGTCCCAAGTGCAGTTACCTTGCAGACAACACGGTTATGATTTGAATGGTGCAGCAGGTGCAGTGACACCAGGACCAAAAGCTTTACGCACCCCACTTAACACCTTATATTGTTATATTTTACTACTAAACAGGCAGTCACAAGTGCAGTTACCTTGCAGACAACAGGGTCATGATTTGAATGGTGCAGCAGGTGCAGTGGCACCGACCCAAAAGTTGTCGGTGCTCCTCTAAACACCGAATATTGCTATATTTTACTACTACACAGGCAGTCACAATTGCAGTTACCTTGCAGTTAAAAGCTGCAGCGCCCAGCTCAGATCGAAGGTATGGGGGCTGGGGCAGGGGAGAAGACACAGAAGCGGGCAGCAAAAAATAAAATAAAAAGTACATGCTCTCTGCTTCCTCGCCGCGTCTCCTCCGTAGTCCTGCCTCGCTGACCTGAACAACCGGAAGCACACCCATGTTTCCAGTCAGCCAATCACAACGCTGCCTTAGCAGCGTTGTGATTGGTCTGAGCACCGTGTTTCGGCGCTCAGATGCTGACTGGGAGCATGGGCATGTTCTTCATGCAGGCTGTAATGCAACCTGCATGGAGAACATGTGAAGTGCGCAAGACTTTTTGGAGCGGCCTGAGAGGCCCAGCCAAGCAGCAATTGCGCACTGAGGAAGGAGGGTGCTACCACTCCTTCCCTGCCCCCGCCCCCTCATGCAAAGCTGAGCAAGTAGGAGAAAATAAAACGCAACGCAAGTTATTATCATTTTATTCTCTCTTTATTTCACTGCTAAAAAGCAGTGGGGCGAGCCTCCACTGGTTAAAAGGGGCTTGATTTCAATGGTGCAGTAGTTGCAGTGGGTGCAGTGACACCGGGCCCAAAAGTTGTCAGAACTTCTCTAAACACCCAAATATTGCTATATTTTACTACTATACAGGCAGTCCTAATTGCAGTTGCCTTGCAATTAAAAGGGGCTTGATTTAAATAGTGGAGCAGGTGCAGTGGTACCGGGGTGAAAAATTGTCCTAACTCCACTAAACACCAAATATTGCTATATTTTACTACTAAACAGGCAGTCACAAGTGCAGTTTGCTTTCAGGCACTAGGGTCATGATTTGAATGGTGCAGCGGCACCGGGCCAAAAAGTTGTCAGAACTCCTCGAAACATCAAATATTGCTATATTTTACTACTAAACATGCAGTCACAATTACAGTTACCTTGCAATTGAAAGGGTCTTGGTTTAAATGGCGCAGCAGGTGCAGTGGCACCGGGCCCAAAAGTTGTCAGACCTCCTCTAAACACCATATATTGCTATATTTTACTACTAAACAGGCAGTCACAAGTGCAGTTGCCTTGCAGACAACAGGGACATGACTTGAATGGTGCAGCAGGTGCAGTGGCACCGGGCCCAAAAGTTGTCAGACCTCCTCTAAACACCTAATATTGCTATATTTTACTACTATACAGGCAAACATAATTGCAGTTATCATGCAGTTAAAAGGAGCCTGATTTGAATGGTGCAGCAGGTGCAGTGTCACTGGGGCCAAAAGCTCTATGGACCCTATTAAACGCAGAATATTGCTAAATTTCACTACTAAACAGGCAGTCACAAGTGCACTTATCTAGCAGGCACTAGGTCCATGATTTCAATGGTGCTGCTGGTGCAGTGGCACCGGGGCCACAAGCAGTCACAACTCCACTAAACAGCAAATTTTGCTACATTTAACTACTAAATAAGCAGTCACAAGTGCAGTTATCTTGCAGGAACTACGGTCATGATTTCAGTGGTGCATCAGGTGCTGTGACACCGGGGGCCAAAGCTCTAGCAACTCCTCTAAACACCAAATATTACAATATTTTACTTCTAAACAGGCAGTCACAAGTGCAGTTACCTTACAGGCAATAGGGCCATGATTTGAATGGTGCAGCAGATGCAGTGGCACCAGGACCAAAAGTTGTCATAAATCCTCTAAACAAATATTGCTTTATTTTACTACTAAACAGGCAGTCACAAATGCAGTTATCTTGCAGGCACTAGGGGCATAATTTGAATGGTGCAGCAGGTGCAGAGGCAGTGGGCCCAAACATTGTCAGAACTCCTCTAAACACATAATATTGGCATTTCATCAATGAATTCTACTATTTCCCTCTTACATTTCATTTTTAAAAATGTTGCTATTACTTACCCGCACTACACCACTAGCAACAGCACAATATATTGCCATTTTGTACATAAACAAGTCATAACACTTTATGAGACTTTCTGTAACTTATATTGTACAACTACTCAGGAAGCTGCAACTTACAACAAAAAAACAGCTTATTATTAATCACATAGGCGAAACCAAATTCATTTACCTATGGTTGTTCTTGATCAGGATTGCAATGAGACGCACACGGCATGTGGGACATGGCACATATTTGGCACCTGACACCATGAAGCAGGTAGAGCTCTGTGGTCATGTCATGTGCCTTTCAGGCGAGACCCCAGGCTGTACAAATGTGCTTTTGATGCAGCATTGTGTCTGGGAGGAAAGGTAAGACATCATGTGGTGGCAACAATGTTATTTTGCACATTCTTTTGTGATTTTTATATTTCATGCAAGAACACGAAATAAATGAAATCCTGCTGTAGTCCAATTAGGATGATGGTCTGTCTCCTGGTAAAGCAAAAAGCTAGATCCTCATGGCCTGCCTTGATCAGAAAAACACTTTAGGTGATTAGCATCTCCTATCTATTTTCACTGTTGCTTATCTCTCTATGATGCCTTGACCATTGGCAGAGAAAAGGTGGCAGGGGCCGTAATCCAAGCAACATTTGGCTACAGTGGAGCCCACCACCCCGTGCCCCAGTGTGACTGTACCTGTAGCACCAATGACGGCCTTCATTGTATACCGTCATGTTGTTGAACCTACTCAAATGTGAAACATTCTTTTTCACCGATTTTTGGGTATTTTGCGTGTGTTGTAACTCAAGGATGCAACAATGAAGTTTACATTGATTGTGGTTCTGGGGGGAAATTCCCATCTCTGCCAGCCAGCGCTTGTGCCCTTTGGTGTTCTAAGACTAAGGTATAAGTGTTAAGAGAATATTAGTATATTGTATTGTGCATACAGGATTAGTTTCTGACAAATATGTTTAGATTGACATACATCCGATGCAGTGGCGGTGGCCGCCAATCTAAAGCGGAGAGGTGGCGCACGGGGGGGCTAGTGGAATAATATATATATTTTTTTAAATACTCACCTGCAACTGACGCTGATGGCCGCCTCAGTGCTTGTCTCCAGCTCTCCTCCCAGCAGTCCATGGGCCATAACACAGGCTCCCCACACAATCCAGGTGCTGCTCTCATGCTATACCTAGCATGAGAACAGCGCCTGGATTGGCCAGAGTGGCCTGGTTGGAAGCTTGCCCGGGCACAAGGAGCCTATAGCTTTTCTCCAACCCGGCTGTGCAACACAGCTAGGTTAGAGAAATAGAAGTGTGCATATCTGTTTGGCCGACCTAAGACAGCTGGACAAACTGACATGTGCACTTATAAGTGTCCACCACTCCTCCTTTCCATGGCCCAGCCCGCCCCAGACCCCATGGCTCAGTCAGGCTGCTCAGGCAGTGATAAATAAAATGATAATAAAATTGTTTTATTATCATTTTTTTTCCCCTGCTGGCAGTGGTGCAACGCTCCTCCGCTATTACGGAGGAGCCGCGCCTGATCCGATACAGTGGCTGGCTCTGTTTATTTTTTCTTTATGTTTACAACAAAAACTTACTGCGAGGTAGAAACCATGTACATTTTCGGTTCCCATCCTTCAGTTATCAGTGGCATTGCACAGGAGCTTTCCTGTGTTTCTCCCATGTTTCAGGCTCATTCATTCCACATTTTGTGCCTGAGATGTAGAAAAATAAATGTCGCTGCCACCCATATTAAAATACGAGAGGGCTGCTTTGCAAGTAAGTTGTAAAAACTTTATTTTCTTATGATTCATTAAAAGTGGTACATTTCTGATGTGTAGGCTTACACAGGGCTTTAAGTGGGCCGGCTCCTGGTGGAGCTCAGCACCGGCAGTTCTTGAAAGCAGGTGCCGAGACAGGTCCCTATCGGGCTCTCCATTTTTACCTTCAGGGTGGAAAAAAAAAAAGCTTAACTCTGCAATAGTACCATCCATCACTGCTTTTGATGTAACTTCAAAGAGACTCATTTTTCAGTTTTATATAGCGCAAACTTGGAGCAAACATGAACACCAGTTACATTACACAAGGATATATTCATGTTTTGAATCGCAGGATGTTGAGCCGAGGTTCGACTCGAACCTGCTTTCTCAGCTCGAAAATCGGTAGCTCTAGCTTTAGCCACAACCTCGCCCACAAGGACAGAAGCTTTTTCAATATTATATAGAAGTCATAGTTGTTGCTTTTTTATCTTATGCAATTTACTACCGTTGACAAAGCCAATAGTCCTGGCTTGTGGTAGGTGTAATGTTACTTGTGTTCTATATCTGGATGAATGGACAGAAGCAGCAAAATACCAGTGGGACAGCACACTATGTAAGTACAGATTTTAAGCTTAACTGTTTTAAGCCACGCCCTTAATTACATTGGCCAAGCCCCTATGGGAGACCCTCCAGTTTTTACATCCCACTTAAAGCCCTGGGCTTAGTAATAGGTAAACCTGAGACTTAGGTGTTTTTCCTGATTCTCAATGGATAATGGCAAATTACGTGGAATGTTAAAATTTTCATATATTTCCTAGCCTTAACCAAACACGCGTTGTATGGGGTAGTAAGCGCTATATAAATGCAGTTTAAGCGTGTGGATCCTCAACATCACATATGCGAAGAGTATGTCTCGCTTGACAAGGAAGTTACTTTTCCATGTGGTGATTTCCTTTGCCCCACACACTCTTAAGGAATGGAGGTGTAACAAGTCCTTTCTCACACTTTAAGCAACACTTATGGCTAGGTCCTAAGAGTGTGGGAGAGGCATTGCAAATGTCTGTGAATCCCCACAAAGTTATGATCCTGGGTTCTTGGGGAAATGCCCACTCCTTTTAAACTCCTCTAGGAACATCTAATGAGCCACTTCGTGTGGCCCCTCACCACTGTAGACCAGTCAGCACATCTCCAAAAGCTTCAGTGCTTCATATTCCTGTCTCCTTCATGTGCTTGGTGGCAAGCGTGTGTCTCGAGGTTTGATCTATACAGAGATGTGCATTTAAAAAAAAAAAAAAATTGTTTTTTGTTTTGTTTTATATAGCGCGAACTAGACCTGAGACATCGGGTATCAGAGCGCTTTACATGAGTACCAGTTTCGTTACAGATGGACACCTTCATTTTTGTTAGGCACTGGGAGATTAAGTGATTTGCCCAGAATCACAGGATGTTGAGCGCTTGTTGCCGAGACTCGAACCCGGTTCCCCAGCTTCGAGGTCGACCGCTCTAGCCCTAAGGCCACATCCTCTTCTTTTAAATATGGTGCAGTGAACTGTTAGCTGTGCATAGCTTAAAGAGTTGCTGAGAAGTGTGTGAATAGATGCTGTTGTTCATGTGTGTAGGCTTTCTGCATGTCGAAGTTGCATCAGTAGGTTCATGAGGAAATCTGCATATTTTGACTTTATGGATTGTGAGCCCGATTCTACATGCTTGATTGCTTCATTTTCTGCATGCAAAATACCCTTGTGCATTCCAAAAATTCTATCTAGTTGTCCACTTTTTGGGAATTCACACAACCTTCCCAGTCTACACCTGTTTGAGATGGACGTTGCATAATGCGGAATTATACACACTGTAGAATTCCAATTGGGGAAAGAAAGAGTCTTGCAATTTTTCTGTTCTCTTCTCTATGGGGAATTTTTCTTTCCCTTTGGAGAAACCCTTTGTCCGATGCCCCAAGGAAATTCGGGAGCTTCCCTTCTCAGAATGGAAATGCATTAACTCCAGCTTTTGAGAGGCGTTTGTCTCTGACCTGCCAAGGTGCAGAAGTGTTGGAGAGGAGTTTGTAAATGCTCACAAAATGCAGTTCTTACAGGATTTCACAAATTTACGCCACTATCTACAACTTGTAATACTCACTATGCCCCCCCTTGCCCACTACACACCCCTTTCCTGGCAGTTACTCCCACGTTTTGATACACTGTTGTGGTGTAAGTTTTTATGAGTAAATGGATTTACGACAGTTACGTAGGTATCATTTTGAGAATAGCTAAGATGCACAAATCCAGCCGTCTTCCGCAGTAAAGGTATCTTTACGAGTGAAAATCCCTTTGTGAATTGGGCGTGCATGATTCATGGAACCCTCTGCATTCCTGGTTAGCCGCTTCCTTTTCTGCACAATTCTTGAGAAAGGCATAAACTGTTATCTGATAGTAAAGGAATGCTTTATTGATGTTACTGCAAAAGTTGATGGCGAACTCAGTAGGGAGCAGTTGCAATAAATATTATTCTCTCAGAGATAGAAGGAAAGGTGTTGCCAGATAGTGTTATCACCTGCTTTCTCTTGGACTTGGTTTATTCAAGCTTTTTGAATTATTTACGTTCAAGGATGGGCAAAAACTAGCATTGTACAAAAAATGACTCTTAGGTACATTTGTATTATTTTTACATTGTGTAGTTCCATTATTAGAAGTTATATAAGTAGACCTGTTGAACATATTTGCGTTATGAAGTATGCATGTATGTATGTATATGGCATTTCTATAGCAAGCATAAAGCTAATGAGTGATGGGAGAGGTTGCTGGGGTGTGGACTGTTAATGCATTGTGATGTAGTGGTCTTTAAAGAGGTGAGTCTGCAACTCTTTCTTATATTGGAGCAGCTTTAGGGCGGTCCTGATGGATACAGGGATCTTATTCCAGATCCTGGGTGTGTAGATGGAAAACACCTGCTTTCTTCTTTTTTTTTTTGTGTGCACTTCTTAGTCTGCAGTCTGATCGTGTTCTGGCTGCAGGTGTGCTGAGAACCACCAGAGGTGGCGAGCTTGTCTGTAAGCTAAGTCGGGGGTTGGTCATGATGGCTTTGTAAATGTTGAAGGTGGTTTTGAAGATGGTGCGGGCAAGAAGGGAGAGCCAATGGACTTTCACCAGGATGAGGGTGATGTGATTATATTTCTCCAGGCTGTGCAGCGGATGTGCTGCAGCATGTAGGATGCCCTCAAGAGGTGCCAGTGTGGAGTCGGGGGATGCCATGGATCAGGGCATTACAATCATCTAGAGATGAGAGTATGAAGTTTGAACAGCAGATTATAAGCCGCTTTCTGGAAGATACTGTGTCACTTTCTTTAGAAGATAGCTAGCACCAGGACAACTTTGTTTTTTTTGGCAATGTGTTACTTGAGGTTGAGGTTAGTATCTATGGTGTATCCAAGTTACTTGACATTTGGTGAAAGTTGGGGTTCGAAGCAGCCAAGGTTCGTATCCGTGAGTTAGGTTTGTACTGATTCTTGTTTGTTGTTCTTGGCAAATAACAGGAATTCTGTCTTTGTTGGGGTGAGCTTCAGGTAGATGCTTAATATCCAGGTCTGGATGACATGCAGGTAGCATTTGAGACATTGGATGTCTGAAGCAGAGGAGACTTTCAAGCAGAGTTGTGCATCATCAGCATATTGGTGAATCCTGATGCTGTTATCTACGAGTAGAGAACCAAATGGGCTCGCTGTAGAAGTTGAAGAGGACAAAAGACACTACGAAACCCTGGGGGACTCCGCAGGAGATGCAGATTTTTTGAGATCTGGTAGTGCCCATGTGGACAATAAGGTTTTGGTTGGAAAAGTAGGAGGAGAGTCAGAGAAGGATATTGCAGATGAATCCCACTTAAGACTCCAGGGTGTGTATATCAGTAGGTTTGGAGGCTGACTGTCATGAGCATCTGAGTGGTCCAGCAATATCAGGAGGCAGGGGGGGACACCTTCATCTGTGGTCAATAAGGCGATGTCTACAATGTGTAAGGTGGCTGTCTCCATGCTGCAGCATGATCTGAAGACATGATTGGTAGTCATGCAGGAGAGGGTTATCATTGATGTGATCTTCAAGGTGAACATGGACCGCTTTTGTAAATCTTGCTGATGAATGGTAGGTGAGTGATGGGCCCGTAGTTGATCAGGATCTAGTGTTGGTTTCTTTAACAGTGCGAGGATATTGCTTGTCTTGAAAACTTTGGGAAGATGCCTTAAGTGAAGGAGGCAATGATAGTGGAGAGTAGGGGTGAAAGAGCATTCCCAGGGAGAGATTTGATGAAGGACCAGGGTAAGACATCTTCATAAGATCTGTCTTTCGGGAATGAAACAACAGAAGTGGTGAAGTCCTTTTTAAAGCCAATAGCTTCTGCAAACCACCTAACTGCATCAATAAGGGCAATTGTGAACTGTGACAAGTTTTCATAGTTTGTCATCAGCCTATAACATCAAAAGAAACAACATATCCAAACCAAGTAAGATAGAGCCATCTTCCAGCTACCAAAGGAGTTGGATTTCACCTCAGAACTTAAGAAACTGAACTGACTGCCATTCACCATCAGGATCATTGACAAAGTCTTAAGTATGACATGCCAGGCTTTTTGGGTTAAAGATATACTATATTTTTGTGGGCGTTTATTGTCCATCAACCATCATGCACCCACAGTTCCTGCACGGTGAAGAAATCACTGGCCCCTAGAATGCAAAGATTCAAAGAAAGGGTTGCATTCCAGCTACTGAGACTAGCAGATTCAGAATGAACTTCCAGTTGAACTCTGAGATAAAGATAAATACAGCTGATAAAGAGTTACAATTTGGACACACATCAGGATATAATGGAATTGTTAAAGAACCCACCAAATGAATTTACTTGCTTTAAAGTGTAGACATTTTTAAAATGTTATTAACAATTTTTTGATGAAGGGTTTTTATGAGCTTATTGTTAACATTTTATCTGACAGTGGTTTTATATGGTGGGTTTTGTTTAACATGTGTTTTTTGGGTTCTTATAAGATGTTGATCGTAGACCTTGGTGGAGGTCAATAATGATGAAATGAAGTATTCCTCCTTAGTATTCTTGAGATGAAGCAAGTCCTTCAAAGTTCAGAGAACTACCTAAACCAGAAATGTTCCTGAAAGCCTTTGGAGTCTTCCCCCAATAAGCCAGCCTTAAAATGTGATTGTCCTTCTATTTATGTCTTCAAACCAGTGCGCTGATGCAGTTTTGAGACTGCATGTTGTGGGAAATCTAGAGGTGTTCATATAAAATCGCAAAACAAGTGCAATGGGTTTTAACACCGCTGGATACAATTGTGCCATTAGGGTTGTTGAAAATAAAAATTTAAGCACTGGGTATGATAATCAGAATGGAGTTATTATGTCGAGTCTCATGGGCCTGATTCCGCTTTAGTAAATATGCAGAGAAGAACCGGGCAATGACACTGCATGAGTTATTGAAAGGGTATCAGTGATAATCTACTGTACTGAAAAGTTCACCTGTTTAAAGCTGGAGTTCAAAAAGCTTCGCTAACTCTAAGTGTCAGACCAGTCAACCAGGTGTTACGGTTTTTACAAAATCATGTATTAACATTCAAATTAATCTTAATAGATTTCTGAGGCTCAACTATATTTAAGTGCATTTCACAAACTGGAATTGTCTTTTACTCCAACAGGAAAATATAACCTCTTTTATCAAAACCAACCTGTGGATTAAAAATAGGAAAACTCAAAAACCTCAAGGATTCATCTCTATTCACATTTTCGGTCTAGGTCTACTCTCTCCCCACTGCTCCGCTGTGCCGTCTCTTGCCTCCAGACCCCGACCTCCTCCTTGGGAGTTTCGAGGCTGCTGCCCGCTCCTGCGCCTGCTGCTCGCTCCAACTGGGACCAGACTGCCTCCAACCACTGTAACCTTTCTCAGACGCTTTTTTTCTTAATTTTTTTCCCTGTTGTGCCACTGTTATTGTGCCCATCTGTGTCTTGCTCTAATTCCACCACTGTTTTTATTTACTCGTGCCTGCCTGTTCCTTTTCCTTTCGCCGCTGCTGCCCCTGCGGCCCCTCCCCCCGGAATTCCCCCCCGGAATTCCCCCCCGGAATTTCCCTTCCGGAATTCCCCCCCGGAATTCCCCCCCCGGAATTCCCCTGCTCCCGCCTCCCAGCCTCTTCTCCCTCCCACCTCCCCTACTTAATGGCGGCCGCTGCGCGGTCGCGCCGCTGGCGCGCCAAAGGCAAGCCCATCTGCGCCCGTCCGCGACCCGACCGCGGCCAGCGCCAGGAACCCTGGCCCTCCCACTACCCATCGCTACGACACCACCACCCTCCTCGCACTCAACCCTGGAAGACTTAGAGAATGCCAACAGGCCTCGCCGAACACGACCCACGGCCAGTTCTCCTGCCTCCACTGCCGCCAGACCCTCACCGCCACCCCGGCCTCCAACACCGGCGACGCCAGCACCGGCGACACCCTAAAATGCATCCTCCTCAACGTACGCTCCGTACACAAACACGCCATGGAAATCTGGAACCTACTCGACTCTCTTTCGCCTGACATCGCCTTCTTCACAGAGACCTGGACCAACGCATCCTCCACCCCCGACATCAGCACCGTCATCCCAGATGGATACAAGATCCAGAGGAAAGACCGCCCCAACCACCCAGGAGGGGGCCTCGCCATCGCCCACAAGAGCACCCTCCGCCTCACCACCTCCAGCGAAACCTTCCCCTCCGCCGAACACCTGCACTTCAAGATCCAGACCACCCCCAAAGCCACACTCAGAGGAACCCTCGTCTACAGACCCCCGGCCCCCGAACACCCTTCGCTGCCACCATCACCGACTTCATCGCACCCCACGCGATCGCCTCAACAAACTACATACTCATTGGAGACCTGAACTTCCACCTCGACAACCCCAGTGACCCCCAACTCCACTATCCTTCGTGACAACCTCGCCAGCATCGGACTTAAACAACTCGTCAACACACCGACCCACAGAGCAGGACACACCCTCGACCCCATCTTCGCGGCAGGAAACAGCGTCCATTTCAGCCACACAACGCAGCCGCCATGGACCGACCACCACTGCGTACACTTCGCCATCAACAAACCCAAGGCACCCAAACCAGCCCCACGCCCACCACGAAGGAACTGGAGCAAGGTTACCGACGAGCAACTTAACTCCACCCTCAACCGAGACAACCACACCTGGGCACCCGACGCAAACAGCGCAAACGACGCAGCCAGAGAACTCCACACCTGGATCTCCAACTGCACAGATGAGCTCGCCCCGCTACGCAACCCCGACAGACAATGCCCCAGGAAAGCCGCCTGGTTCACAACCGCTCTCCAAGAAGCCAGACGCACCTGCAGACGCCTGGAGAAGAACTGGAGAAACACCAAGACAACCGAAAATCACACCACCTACAAGGACCCCATGACGGACTACCACAACCAGATCAGAGCCACCAAAAGGAACTTCATCCACAACAAAATCCTGGCCAACTCCACCAACTCCAAGGAACTTTTCAGTGTCATTCAAGAATTCACCAACCCACGCAGCGAAGCCACAGACATCACCCCATCCCAAGACCTCTGCGACAAGCTTGGAACCTATTTCCACCTCAAGATCAAAAACCTCTACGACAACTTCATCGACCATCCACCAGGCGCCACAGACGGCCACCCGCCCCCCAGAAACACCAGCCAGCCCACCATCTCCAACTGGACACCGATCACGGCCGAAGACACCGCCTCAACCATGAAAAGCATCCACTCGGGGGGGCCCCCACCGACCCCTGCCCCCCTCACATCTACCACAGAGCCGTGGCCGCCATCGCACCCGAACTACAATGCATCATCAACACCACCTTCAAAACAGGAACCTTCCCAGACGACTGGAAGCGCGCAGAAGTTAGACCCCTGCTCAAGAAGCCCACAGCTGACCGCACCGACCTCAAGAACTATCGGCCCATCTCGCTCCTCCCCTTCGCAGCCAAAGTTGCAGAGAAAACAGTCAACAGGAAACTGACACGATTCATTGAAGAAAACGCCGTCCTCGACCCGTCTCAATCCGGATTCCGAAGCAACCACAGCACAGAGACCGCCCTACTCGCCGCCACAGATAACATCCACACCCTCCTGGACCAAGGCCACTCCGCAGCCCTCATCCGACTCGACCTATCAGCGGCCTTCGACACAGTCTCCCATCGCACACTAGTCGTCAGACTACACGACGCAGACATACAAGGAACAGCCCTTGACTGGATCCGATCATTCCTCACCGGAAGAAGCCAAAGGATCAGACTCCCACCCTTCCTCTCCGACCCCACGAAAATCGCCTGCGGAGTCCCACAGGGTTCATCACTGAGCCCCACCCTCTTCAACATTTACATGGCCCCCCTCGCAGCCATCGTCCGACAACACAGCCTCAACATCGTATCCTACGCCGACGACACCCAGCTCATCCTCTCCCTCACCAAAGACCCCACCACTGCCAAACTCAAATTCCAGAAAGGAATGCAAGACGTCGCAGTCTGGATGACCAACAGCTGCCTGAAGCTCAATGCCGAAGAAGACAGAAGTCTCGTCCTCGGTACCACCCCTTCTGCATGGGACAGCACCTGGTGGCCGACCGCCCTCGGAAGCCCACCTACCCCCTCAGACCACACCAAGAACCTCGGCATCGTACTCGACTCATCACTCTCCATGAACCGACAGATCAACGCCGTCACCTCCAGCTGCTTCAACACACTCCGCATCCTCCGCAAGACCTTCAAGTGGATCCCACCCTGAGTCAAGGAAGACAGTCACCCACGCACTCATCACCAGCAGACTGGACTATGGAAACGCACTCTACGCCGGCATCAACAAGTCCCTACTCCGCAAACTCCAGACAGTACAGAACACCGCCGCCAGACTCGTCCTCGGCATCCCCCGACACGAACACATCAGCCAACACCTACGAAGTCTCCACTGGCTCCCCATGGAGAAAAGAGTCACTTTCAAAATCCTCACTCACGCCTACAAATGCCTACACAACAACGGACCCAAATACCTCAACGACAGAATCAACTTCCACGTACCCAAAAGAAACCTCCGATCTTCCAACCTCGCACTGGCCGAAACCCTGCGCATCCACAGAGCCAGAGCAGGCGGAAGATCCTTCTCTCACATTGCAGCCAAGACCTGGAACGAGCTACCGGCAGACATCAGACGCACCCCCTCCCTGAACACCTTAAGGAAGACCCTCAAGACCTGGCTCTTCGGCTAAACAGATCTGCGGACCCCCCCCTCAGCGCCTTGAGACCCTCACGGGTGAGTAGCGCGCTTACAATTCCCTGATTGATTGATCATGAGTTGTTGTTTGCCCTGCAGTTACCCAGATACCAGAAAATGCAGTTCAATAATCTGTTACATGAAATATCATCAAACAAATTGTTACTAATACTTGCCATGTAAAATCCCTTCTTTTATGTCTTGATTTTTACATTGCTGCTCTCAATTTGAACTATTGCTAACAAATATATATGTATGTATATGTAAACAGCAATCCCGCACCTCTTATGATGAAACAGGCACCGACACGCTGAAAGTATATTCACAAGTTTACTAGAAACAGAAGGCTCTGACGCGTTTCGGTGGACGAACCACCTTGTTCACATACTTCGGCGCCATTGAGAAAAGTGTTTATATAATGTTGCCATGGCGACCATGTCGATGACATGGACATAAAAGAAACACAAATCAAATACTCTACAAGCATGTTAATGGCACATTGCAAGTAAGTGTATCAATATACATACAAAACTAGTAAATGGCAGATGATATAAAACAAAACTAAATTATTAGGTTGTAAACCACATACATGATATAAAACCATAAGTATGGGAATAGAGTACATTTATAAGTATATGTGCCGTGTTATGTGCCGCCAGCTTGATTTCAACATATAACATGGGATGCAAATTTATAACGATGGTTGTACTATCCTATGCCCTCTCTCTACTGGTGTAACAGTCTGCTAAAATAGCTACTGAATTAAAGCAATATATGTCTTAGTAGAAGGACCATGGCACATATACAAATACATCTACTAGATCAGGCCCATGTGGGCTTACTATCCACTTATCTCAATCCCCAATAAGTTATTGTATATAAAATATTGGGTTTATTCACACCTGCAGCCCTTAGTACCTCTCTATATCTGAGTTCCTTAAAAATAACAAAAACACCATATTGGGACATAATGCCAGATCTAAAATCCAATGCCTATTAACCATGACAAAATGGGAAAATAAATTACATTAAAATAAAACTACTCTGCACCTAAAAAGGCTATTCGATGCGGGTTCTGATTATAACTAAAGAGGCAATAGTAACTCTTCATATGAGTTTAGGCCATACAGGACTTTGCTGTTCAACATGAGTATATAACAGGATTATAACCTCCTCAGTTGCAGCTTCCTCTTGCCACTCCTCGGATTTTTGGGAATGGCGTCTATCACATAATATACCAGATCTTTAGCTGTTCCTTGGTGGAATTCATGGGTGTGCCTCGCCACTCTGTAGCTCTTGTCATCATTGGTTATGGCCCTAAGGTGTTGCAAGATCCTAACGTGGACCCTATCAATAGTACTGCCTACTTACTGTTTCGGACAGGTACACTCTATCCCATAAACAGCAAATTCTGTCTTGCAATTGTACATCCCCTGGATGGTTATGGGTGTCTCTCTTAGGGCTGACTGAACGGTCTTCATGTTACGACCATGTTTGCAGGCTTTGCACCTTGGAACATTTCTTTAAACCCCTGCTTGTTCTCAACCACTCAGAACTGCTACTAGTCTGGGAGAAGCTCTGCACTAGTTCATTCCGCATAGATTTTTCCCTTCTAAACGAAATAAGTGGGATTTGGAGTATGTCATGCCCTATCACCGGATCACTTTTAATAAGTCTCCAGTGTCTGTACAAGATATTACATAATTTGGCATGATAGGTTGAGTACCCCGTAATCAGGCGAATCTGGCTGTTATCAATAGTTTGGTTCTTTCTCTTGTGCGTACAAAATAACAGATCTCTCTTATGTGTTTTTACCTTCCCTTTGGCTGTATCAAGAACCACCTAACTATACCCTCGCATTTTGAGTTGTTTAGACAGATCACTCAGAACCTCCATCAGTGTGTCCTCACTACTGCAGTTGTGTTTCATGCGCAGATTTTCTGCATAAGGGATGCTATTTTTAAGTTTTGTTGGATGGAAGCTACTGGCGTGTAGTATAGAATTGCCAGAGGTAGGTTTTCTGTACGTCCTGATGTGCAATCTGTTCCCTTCTACATATACCACTAGATCAAGGAAGTGTACCTCAACCTTAATATATATATATATATCTATCATCCATAAAGTTCCCCGCAAAAGGAAAGGCCCACACAAGTTGGTCTTGCTTTCAATATTTAATGGTGGCTGCCGCAAAGAGTCCAGAATAAAATGCCACACATGGAATAAATCGTCCAGCCCAATCGCGTTTTGTGTTCCTTACACTTTTTCAATGGGCTTCAACATTGCGAGCGTGTCACGGCAGTTTAAATGCACCCAATTCCATCATGATACCTGCCCCAGTGGGCGTGGCCGCTCGCACGGCCTGCTGGTATGTGAAGTGCATCAATCTTACTTCAGTGAGTTGCCGTGCACTTCTCGCCAAATTAAGTCCAAGTAAAACCCCAGTGGGTAGTATGGCAATTTCCTGGTGCTCCGCAACACATTACTGACGCCATACTCGGCTCTTGTCCTGCTTACTGGTTGCTACCCCATTGGCAGAACCGCGGGTCTGCTCACCGTGCAGCGGGGCTCCTTCCACGGCTCAGGTCAGCCGTTAAATACCATCCATAAAGTTACCCGCAAAAGGAAGGGCCCACACAAGTTGGTCTTGCTTTCAATATTTAATGGTGGCTGCCACAAAGAGTCCAGAATAAAATGCCACACATGGAATAAATCGTCCAGCCCAAACGCGTTTCGTGTTCCTTACACTTTTTCAATGGACTTCAACATTGCGAGCGTGTCACGGCAGTTTAAATGCACCCAATTCCATCATGATACCTGCCTGAGTGGGCGTGGCCGCTCGCACGGCCTGCTGGTATCTGAAGTGCATCAATCTTACTTCAGTGAGTTGCCGTGCACTTCTCGCCAAATTAAGTCCAAGTAAAACCCCAGTGGGTAGTATGGCAATTTCCTGGTGCTCCGCAACACATTACTGCCGCCATACTCAGCTCTTGTCCCGCTTACTGGTTGCTACCCCATTGGCAGCACCGCAGGTCTGCTCACCGTGCAGCGGCTTGCCTGAGCTGCCATTATGGCCCCATTGCTGTTTCAGCTTTCCTGTGGAGACGCCAACCGGCGGAGCCGCGTATGGGACAGGAGCCGGTTATTGAGGAAGTTAAAGCAGTTGCGATGTGGCAGAGCCCTGCGCCACTATCCAGTTGGATTTTATTTTGACATTCGAAGCCAAGGCACGAGTAACTCACTGAAGTAAGACTCAGCACTATGAGTACCAATAGGCCACAGTGGTGGCCACGCCCACTGAGGCGGGGTTTATTTGATTCAAATTGGTGCCGGAAATAATCTCTGTGCCTTCCCTTCAAGCCCAGAGCCGCAGATGAAGTGTTGGAATACACGAAACGCGTCGGGCTGGACTGTTTTATTCGTGGGCTTGTGCTGTGTCTTCACATCGCTATCCTCAATTAAGATTGTTGGCAATTGACCTACCTGCCGTGGGCCTTTCCTCAGCAGGCACCTTTTGTTGGTAGAATGTGAGCGGCTTGCCTGAGCCGTGGATATGGCCCCATTGCTGTTTCAGCTTTCCTGTGGAGATGCCAACCGGCGGAGCCGCGTATGGGACAGGAGCCGGTTATTGAGGAAGTTAAAGCAGTTGCGATGTGGCAGAGCCCTGCGCCACTATCCACTTGGATTTTATTTTGACATTCGAAGCCAAGGCACGAGTAACTCACTGAAGTAAGACTCGGCACTACGAGTACCAATAGGCCACAGTGGTGGCCACGCCCACTGAGGCGGGGTTTATTTGATTCAAATTGGTGCCGGAAATAATCTCTGTGCCTTCCCTTCAAGCCCAGAGCCCCAGATGAAGTGTTGGAATACACGAAACGCGTCGGGCTGGACTGTTCTATTCGTGGGCTTGTGCTGTGTCTTCGCATCGCTATCCTCAATAAAGATTGTTGGCAATTGACCTACCTGTCGTGGGCCTTTCCTCAGTAGGCACCTTTTGTTGGTAGAATATATATATTGTGATCAAGGCCCGAGGCAGGGCTGAAACGCGTCATGGCTGTAGAGGTGTTTGGGGAAAAATAAAAACACATCGCAAAGACAACGTGGTCCGTGCTCCGTTTTTGAATGAATCAAGTTGCAGCGGAGTTCTCTGGATATATATATATATATATATATATATATATATATATATATATATATATATATATATATATATATATATATATAATGCTTTTGTTCAACTCTTTCAAACACATTAGCTTTCTTCCACTAGCCTACTTCTGCAATTGGCTTGAGATTTTGTCAATCACATCTTAACTCAGATCCATGGAATATTTATCTACATCCAAAGATATTGGCTATTTTGGTTTATTCTTCCACCTCCACTTGAGTTTTTGCATTGAACCGCAGGAGTGCTAACTTTACAACAATAGTCCTCTCTGCTGCCTCCTGGCCTATCCCTTCCAATGTGTCTTGCTCTAATGTGCTGATACTGCAAGCGCCAGCACATTAAACCGAGACCTATTGGATCTGCTTTCACTGTTCATAGTTTAGAGCGGTAATTACGTGCCTCCATCTGATTGTTACATACTCCATTCAGAAGTTTAGTCCTTCAGTAAAGTAGATCTATTGTCTCAACATCGGTGAACATTCCAGAACCTTTGCTCCATTTTCTGTATGTTTTTCTATGTTTGCACCATTAAAATTGTGCTTTGTGCCTATTGTTGTGTACATTCTGTGTTTCTTCTGGATTGAAATCTCTCTGCTAATGACACTTCAAGCATTTTTTATTATTTATTGTACTTTGAATAATTTTTAAATCTACTAAGAACATGTGCATCTCAACATGAGTATGACTATCTACATTATTTGTGAGGCGCAATTGTCCCGGTTCCTCTTTCATGTTATTCATTGTTAGTCATTACCAGAACATACCTACTAGTAATATATTCATCTTCCTGTCCAGGGGCCATCCTTTAGAGGTATTTATAGGGATGCTAAAAAGGAATTGTTGAGAGGAAACCCATTTAATCTCTGTTAGTTTATCCTTTTCAGACATGACGTATTTCGCTTATCTATCAAAAATGATTCTTTCTGTGATTGAACTTTTTATTGCTGCCTCTGTTCAATGGAGGAAAGTGATCAATAATTTGAAACCTTTTTTTAGATACTTGCGGAAACCCCTTTCTAAAATGTCTTGCAATTCTAGAGGATGATATAGTGTTCCTGATATTTGATCTGTATTCCTTAAACTTCTCTTTGACAGGCATGGACAATATAGTAGCTTTCACAAGGGCATCGTTTTGCATCAAACTTAACAAGTTAGTTAAAGTTACTACAGTTTAGACAAGGATAAGATCCATTATGATTACCTCTCAATATCCTCTGTCTCTCCATGGTTTAAATCTGCTTTAGACCTTTTCTGAAATTTGTAATTTTTTAACAAATATACGTTCCTCTTTTATCATATCTTCCTGCACTGGATCTGTATTAGACAGTTATCAAAGTTATTTTACTATTTTACTATTTTTTTCTGCTTTTGACAGAGGTAAACATAGATTGTACAAATATGATGATATATTCTTCAGATTTTCTTTTTATGAACAGTATGTTTTCTTTTTTAAGTGTTGTAGCCTACTTTTATGTTTTTGCAAAGTGTTTCATCGTCATAGAGTTGTGCCCTAAATTGGTTAACTGAAAATGTTTTTGGAATGTAGAGTCTTCTGACTTTATGCTTTTTATTCTGATAATCTGACTGAATGATAAACCCTGAATTAATCTCTGGGGCGGAAAACTGATGATGAACAGGAATGATACATCATGTGTGGTTCATTTTCCTTGTTGCCAACATTACTTGTAGGTTCAGATGATGTAACTAATTTTCTAAAATGTAATTTCTGTGTAATTTTAGTGTTGTTATTAATACCTTCATCTTATATATAGATATTTACCATATATATATATATATATATATTTCCCTATCAAGTGGTCTCCCTCAATCCTTTGGCCATTTTTGCGAACTGTAGGTATTATGCATTGGTAAATATACAATAGTTATGGTACAGTAGGAAGTGTAACCATTCTAGAGGAAATACCTTGCCCTCGACTTTGTTTGCCTTAGTACAGTCTATTCAACACCATTTATTCCTCCCTCAAGGGGAATTATAATTTATAGATTTTGGACATACCACATAATGAGAATTTGCTTTGTTTTAACTATAATGTGTCAGTTTAATATATCTGCTAAATTGTTGTGATAATAATTGTATTCCTGCAGTATTTCTGGAGAATTATTATGGTCCTTATGAATTTTAGGCATTAAACAAAATACTGATATAACCACATTGTCAGAAGTGTTTTTTTATGACACAGCCATTGTCCATGGCATAGTCAATATCCATTTAAGTATATTTTTAAAGTAAAGTGAAATATTAATTTGAAATACCATGTATGTATTTACTTCACTTATTTGGCTAATAGCCTCTTTATGATAGTCAGTATTCATAATTACAAGTGATCCACTGTAATAGGCTTGCTAGAGATGGGTATTAGAGTTCTTTGTAAATTTTATTTATAACTTTCAACTCTTGTCATATTTTTATGCTGATATTGTTTTTATCAGATAATATAGTGATGTGATTCAATATCAATATTTTTTTATAAAAATCAATTTGGTTTCTCAATTTCTAAACCTTGTGTCCACATTTTTGAAGAAAATGTTTTCAATCAGATCTTTCTCATGAATTTGGTTACATCTTTTTCAGCTTGAATTCATTTTTCGTTTTGTAGGAATAAACAAGACTTTTTCAATACATTGATTTCCTGTGAAATCAGACAGAAATATTATATCAGGCAGTCTTGTATGCCTACTTGAAAAGGATTTCATCTGCCTTAGTTGTTGAACCAGTTTGTTTCACTTTTAGGTCATCTGGGTCATAGTGAAGCCATATTGAGCCCTAGAACTCACTAAGCAGGCCTCTGTCACTCTGTGATCTGTTTAAATCCTTCACTCCCCCTGTAGGCCTTAATATTGGACATGTATGAAAGTTCACTGGTTCTCTGAGACAAAATCCAGCCAATTCCAAGTTAATCATTGAACTACTACATTTGCCTGATGGAGACAAAAAGAAAGAATCCCTGTTTTGATGAAATAACGATGAATCCAAGGGGTCGGTTCCCCCACCACTAAAAAGGAGTGAATTTGATTCATTGGAGTGAGTTCTGATGTATAAATGAACACGACTTGAAAACGTCTACCACATCTGCAGCATCATCACAGAGAAACATTTAAAATCAACTAAGGACCATGAACCCCTCATATATATTTCTGTTTCACTGGTTCGCTGCAAAGTAAATAGTTATGGAATTCACACCCCAGTAAGACATCTCATTTTGCTATTTAACACTTTTGTTGTATATTTAAGCCATTTATAGCCAAAGAGGTCAAATGATCCACATGCCCCCAAAAATGATTTTCTTCAGTTTCCATTCTGTTTATTTTTTTTGCCCTTTTGTTTATTCATTATTTGTGCTTTAATGGATTTTTAAGTTGGTCTACAATATTATAAATAAGGCTCCCAGTTTTCAGTTTTTACGGATTTTTTCCAGATAAATACAGACCGAAAACAATGTGTTATCTGACTGTATTTATTTTAAAAAATTGAAAAGTACAGGAAAGTGTGCTTCTTGTGAGTGACTCTCCATGCTGTCCTGCATGAATTCTGATAGACACCACAGGAGCAATAAAACAGGATGAGATTTTCCTAAATACCTGCATAAGTTAACATATAGTTGTATATAATGCTAAGATTATCATGCAGGAGTAATGTTTCGTTATATTTTGGTGCCTAAATTGCTAAAATGTGACGGGCATCAAAGTGTGAGTGCATGTTTAAATGTGGAAATCTACCATTTCAGAACCCCATTTAGTCTGAAACAACAAAATAAACATGGATAAATACCAATAAATTGGCCAAAAGCTATATATGGATAAATACAAAACGAAATACCATTAAACCGGGAGCCAGAATTAGAATTGGTTATTATTGGACATGAAACTGAATTTGCAACTGTTAAAGTGTTGCTTCATTTCCAGTACATAACCATCCAAACCCATTTTGTGCAGGCAAACATAGTAGGAGCAGTATTAGCAGCTGAGAAATAGCAACACGTTACAGAATATATCACTTTTTTAATTTCTCAAATTATAACATTTATTTACATTTCACATACGTGTTATGGTTGTAAATCCTGTCATGTACATGCTGTCCTTCTGTGGATGAATAAAATACGGAGCTGTACTGTTGACTTGACTACAGCCTGAATCATGGACCTTGTGAGCCGGCGCTTTGTCACAATCTAAGTTGATATCATGTTCCACAGTAGGGGTAACAATCAATCTATCAATAAATAGTATGTTACTGTATGTTAGTGTAGGAACCTTTGCCTACTGATCAATGAAAGAGCATCCACACATGCAGCTTGCAAATAGCAAATATGAAGTATACCTACATAAGAAGCACCATTATAGCTAATTTTATATGCAGTACCTAAATACTGACAGAATAGCATTATTTTTGTCATGACTAAAGTTGATTTTGCACCAGAAACGTCCCATCTAGACATAAAATGTGTTTATTCTAATAGAGTGTATGTTAGTATAGCTTAATTATCAGATACACAACTTAACTTACATGTGATGCATCATACAGTCATGAAAGATGTGAAAAACGAGTAGACACATATTACTCAATATTATAGTGATCTTGATATTTGCAAGCAAAATGCATTCAGCCAAACATGTTCACATCACAGAATAAATGAATAATTTCTTGTCTAGGTATGTGACATGATGTATTGAATGCAAATGACAACTGCTGATCAATCATTTCAATAGGGCTGTATGTGGCTATTCCCAGAGATAGTAAAATACTGTTTTTCTCGTTCATGAACATGATTGCTATATGTTAAAAGTGCACCAGGAAGGAATATTCAAATGATCACAACTGAGGTATATTATTGCAAATGCAATATGTTTGTGGCTGCTGCAGTCAAAGAAGACATTCTGCATGTTTTAGGAATATGGTTTGCTTGAGAAGCAGAATCAGTTGAAAGAAGGAACTGTGCCTTAGTCTTCGACTCAATTCAAGTTCATTTTTGAAACTTTTTAAAATTGTCTTTTAACTATACAGACTAGTTCACAATGCATAAAGTATTTAAAACGTGTACATTATGCTCAGTTATGAGGATTATCAACACATTCCATATGTAGGTGTAAGAAAATGATATAAAATAGTATATCAATCAACAGATGGTATGAGTATTATGACAATTCGTAATAATCAATAGTAGCATAAGCACGGTCAGTAGTCCTTGAGACAATTGTAGGTTCAAAAGGTAGGTGAAATGCTGAAACAGTATAACTGTATGTGCATGTACTTCTATTGTATTGTATTCTGTGTTCCTCCATGACATCATGATACTTGTGACTATTTGCTATGCTTCAGTTCGAGCCTAAACCGTGATCAGATACATTCAATGAGGGCTGCAGCACCAGTTCCCTATATGTTGTATGGTACTGAAATTGATGAGATGCCCAAAGTAGAAATGATGAAGTTTGCTTCTGTATTCTCTTGACAGTTGGTGATGGAGTTTTGCGGTGCGGGATCGGTCACGGATCTAATTAAGAATACAAAAGGGAACACCCTCAAGGAAGAGTGGATCGCATATATATGCAGAGAAATTTTACGGGTATGTATAAGCTATATAGAGTTTCTTCTAAAATTGAATGCATTGGCTATAAAGGTTGTGTGTTGTTGCTAATTTTGTCAGATGGACTCTCTAGAGGCACATCAAATGTACCCATATTCAGCTTTTTTTTTTTTAAGTGTGTCTGAAATTGGATTGGGATGTAACAATAACGTGAAAATGCTTGGAAGCCGAATAATATAAAAGGGAGTTCTACACCTAGACTGTTGAATTACATTTCAATCTACAGCTGCAGTGCAACTATTTTAGCATGCTGACCTAATCTTATAGTAATGGATTTACTAGTAGTTCTGGGAAAATTATCTTTTAACAGTTAGCCCTGTAGTGAGCCACCCGGCTTCCACTATTCATTGTTGCAATCAACTCCCTGGGCCGGGCTCGGACCAGGGGGTATAAATAAAGCGTGACGTCAGGGCACGTTACTGACGGCACGGACCCAGCTTCTGTGTGGTTGTCCCCTTACTCGTCTGTGCCTAAATGTACTAGGCCTCTCCCAGGTGTTGCCCCATTTGATATCCCCGCTCCCCCTGTTGCCGCTGGCAAGTACCCGCTGATCGCACACCATCACACTGGCGACGAGGGTGGCAATCGTCCCGCGCGCACGTTGATCGCAACGCAGATCGGCGTTGGTTGCGCGTGCTGGTGCGGGCCGCATGGGGAGCTGTGGCGCCGGAGAATAGAGGCGGGCGCGTGGCCTGTGAGCAGCCCGGTGCAGGTGGCGAACACCAGAACTGGCGGTAAGGAGACCGCAAGGGGAATAACGGAGCCTGCGTGTGTGTGTGTGCAGCGGGCGGGAGCCGAGTGTCCCGAGGGGCAAAATCGGCCCTGAAGAGTGCACGGCCTACAACGTCAGGCGCACATGCACAGGAGCGCCTGCACTGCTCCCGTCGCTCCCGCGTGTGCAGAGAGGGAGCGCGTGGTGGCGAGAGTGCCAGTGGGACACCAGACAGGAGCAGGAAGGCCCGTGCAGGCAGAGAAGAAGGGCCTGACCAACTGTGGGGAGCCACGTGCCTCCTGGCTGTTTGGAGTGTTGGGAGATTCAGTGCCTCGTGGAGTGGGAGAACAGTGGTGGTGCAGGTGAGATGCACCCCGAGCACAGGTACGTGCAGGAGGGCACCTAGTCCGGCCTCGAAGTCCACAGGGTGCGTAGGAGGGCCGGCCCGGTTCCACAATGAGCAACCCTCCGGCGCAGGCGGCTACACAGGAGGCTGGTGCAGCAGGGAGCGTGGCAAGCTCCCGGATGGCGGTGAAGGCACGTCCCCCCCCCCTTCAGCCAATTGGCAGACCCGGCCACAGCGGCGCCCAGGTGGCGAAAATGGATTGGTCAGTTAGAGAACTATTTCGTGGCTACCAGGGAAAAGGACAATGCGGTGAAATGCTCCACTATGTTGCTCATGGGGGGAGATGAGCTGTATGACCTGTTCCAAGATCTCCCGGATACAGGAGATGGCAACGACTACGAAAAAGCCGTGAGAGCACTCGATCGGCATTTTGACCCGCAGGTCAATCTGGATTTTGAGCACTTTAAGCTGCGCCAGGCGAAACAGAGGGAGGAGGAGTCCATTGACATGCTCTTCGCGCGCCTGCGGAAGTTGGCAAGCTCTTGCGTGGGGATTGACCGAATGTTTGAAACAAGAGCGCAGCTGATAGTAGGGTGCAAGTCGTTGGAACTGCGCAAGATGATAGTGCGACAACCTGGAATATCACTGGACGATATTCTCATCTTAGGGAGGTCTCACGAGCTGGCTGATGTAAGGGCGGGGGAGATGGAGTCGGCGCTGGCACGGCGCCCCGCCAATTCGCAACCATTGTACCCGAATCCCATCAAGGAGGAGCATGTGGAGGCCATAAAGAAGTTGTACAGTCGAGGAGGTGGCAACCCCGGGGGCAACAGTGATTGCCAAGGCAAACAGGGCTGCCGGAACTGTGGGTTAGTGAACCATTCCCAGAGAGGGTGTCCCGCCCACGGAAAACAGTGCCTGCGATGCAACAAGTTTGGACACTTTGCGAAGATGTGCATGAGTACAGCCCGCATGGGGGCTAACCGCAACCGAGGCCCGAGACCGCCGCAGAATGTGAAGGCCGTGCACGAGGTTGAGGATATGGACAGTTGGTGCCAGAAGATGCACATCACCGAGGATGAGGAAGACGACGAAGTATTTGTAGTATCAAACATAAGAGGCGTCAACACAAGCAGACGACCGGTGCCCGTGTGCCAGATATGGATTGGGGACAACAGCGTAAAGGCGCTCATTGACACCGGTGCTTCTGTAAACATTCTCGATGCAGATCAGTACGAAGCGCTCAGACCCAAGCCGTTACTACTACCCACGAAGGCAAAAATCTTCACCTACGGCGGCGACGTACCCATCCCTCTCCAGGGGGTGATAGAGGCAGAGGTCAAACACGGGAACCGTTCTACATGCACCCGATTTCATGTAACCTGTGACCGGGCGGAGTCAATACTGGGTTGTCATTCGGCAGAAGATTTGGGGCTCGTGATGTTTGCTAGGCACATTCATCAGTCGCAAGCGGAGGTGATCCTGGCGGAGTTCCCCGAGCTTTTTCGTGGTCTGGGATGTCTGAAAGGCGTGGAAGTGCAGCTCCACATTGATGACACCGTCAAGCCCGTGGCCCTACGGCATCGCAGGGTGCCGTTCCATCTGCGTCCACTGGTGGAGGCCGAATTGGAGCGCCTGGAAAGGGACGGAGTGATAGAAAAAGTGTCCAGACCTACACCGTGGGTGTCACCGTTGGTGATCGCACCAAAGCCCAAGCAACCAGGGGCGATCCGCCTGTGTGTCGATATGAGACTGCCGAATAAAGCAATCCGGAGGGAAAGGCATATCACGTCCACTATAGATGAAATCGTGGCTGATATTAACGGAGCCCAGTGGTTCTCGAAAGTGGATCTGAATTCAGGGTATCATCAGCTGGTGCTGGCGGAGAAAAGTCGATACATAACTACCTTCTCAACGCACGTGGGACTCCGATGGTTCAAACGTCTCAGTTTTGGGGTCTCTTCGGCAGCTGAGGTATTTCAAGATGCGGTGAGGGAGGCCCTGTCAGGACTGGTAGGAGTGCTAAATTTCAGCGATGACATTCTAATCTTCTCTAACTCACTGGAAGATCATCACACCCGGCTCAGAGCAACGCTGAGGAGGCTAGTGGAGCAAGGTCTGACCTTACATAAAGCCAAATGTGAGTTCTACGCCAATGAAGTAGAATGCTTCGGATACAGATTCTCTGCGAAGGGATTACAAGTGGATCCAGCCAAAGTGGAAGCTATCAGAGCGGCGGCCATACCTCAGACCCAGTCAGAAGTCCGGAGTTTCTTGGGCATGGCTAATTACTGCGGCAGGTTTATACCTCACCTCACCACACTTTCGGAGCCCCTCAGAAACCTCACTAAGAAAGACGTTCGATGGCAATGGTCCAACACTACAAATTCGAAGTTGTATATCGTCCAGGTGTCAACAACCCTGCAGATTATTTGTCAAGGCACCCCATGGCCATCGGTCCTGGGACCCGGGGAGAAGTTGATGAAGGCACGGAGTCATTTGTGAAGCAAATTGTGGAGGATGCTTGCCCGCGAGCGCTGTCGGTGGAGGAAATTCAGGAAGCAACCAAAGACGATGTCTGCCTACAGGCAGTCAAGCAGACGCTACACAACCATCAATGGAAGCTGTTCCTTCAGGGATCCCACGGCCTGACAGAGGAAGAGAGAGAGTACCGTCTGGGACTGTGGAGATGTCGGGAGGAACTGAGCGAAGGCTGTGAGGGGTGATCCTCAGGGAAACGCGAATGGTGATACCGGCCAAGTTATGGAAAAGAACTGTGGATCTAACCCACCAAGGGGTCGAGAAAACAAAAGCGAGGCTAAGAGCCAAGGTATGGTTCCCGGGCGTGGACCGCATGGTGGAAGAGAAAGTCAGATGCCATGCATGTCTGATAACGGGAGCGGAACGCCCTACGCCGCCGGTCATTACCGAAGCACCCAGCCAGACGCCCTGGACCAACGTAAGCATGGATTTTGGCAGTTTCCCGGACGGGAGACACACCGTGGTCCTGGTGGACAGTTACTCCAAGTTCCCGGTGGTGGAGGTGGTGGCCTCGACAGTGTTTGAAGGCATTAAACCAGCGCTGGAGAAAACATTCGCACTCCTCGGAATGCCGACAGAAATACGCACAGACAATGGCCGTTCTTTTTGCATTTGTCACCCCGAGTGGGACGGGTATGCCCAGATGTGGGTCCCGTGCTCTCCATGCCACTGGAGTCAAGCTATCCTGGCTGATGAGGGGTGAAACCCCGAAACCGGTCCTAGGATGCTTGGTTCCAGTCCAGGGAGGACCTGGCCTGGCAGTTCGGGCTGGACTGTTCCCATTGGGCACAGGGTCAAGACTGATTTGCATATGGCTGGGTTCAAACTGGAATGGCATGGTGAGCAAAAAAACGATGGATTTAGGCCCAGATCTCTGTACTGGGGTGAATGTATGACATTGTTCTGCATTCTGTCCATCAATTGTTCTTTTAGATTTGTAAGTGAGGCAAAGAAGTTTAAACAGTGTTCTCTTCTTAATGGGGAGCCAGTGAAGGGCTCTAAGTGTTGGAGCTGATGGTGTCTGTGGAGGCAGGTTGTTGACCATGCGGGCGGCAGTGCTTAGAACTACCTGCCTTTTAGCTTCAAGGGATTTATTTATAGCAAGGAACAGAGCATTGCCGTAATCCAAGCGGCTGATGATTAGTTCCTGAATGAGTGTCTTTCGAGAACTCAAAGGAAGCCACTGAAAGACTTTCCTAAGAAGGCGCAGTATGCCAAAGCAAGTGCCGCAGGCGGAAATGATCTGGTCTTTCTTGGGCAGAGTGTCATTCAGAAGTATACCTAGATTCCTGGCTGTTCTGCTGGGCACAGGGGCAGGGCCAAGTTTGGCCGGCCACCAGTCATTCGAGCACTACAGTTGGGCTTTACCAAACAGAAGAATCTCTGTTTTAGCCCCCATTCAGTTGAAGACAATTGTGGGATATCCAAATGGCAGTTTTCCTCATGCTTGCGATAAATCGTTGTTTGTCATTGTCAATGTCATGCCAACTCACAGTATAGCAAAAAGTAGAGAAGGCCATCAAATCAAAAACTGGTCAAATTTCCCACATAAAGGTTATGTGCATTTTCTTTTAAATTTTTGTCTGCGTATGTGCATAAGTACCACGGACCAATTTTGAATGTGACCCCTTCAGCCTGTTCTGCCACAACAAGAAAAGGTTTCTTTCTGGTATGTGTAGTTTTACTTTTATCATTATAAATATAGGCTTAAAAGTCTCAGGTGGAATTAAGTTTTTTAGGATTTTATACTCACATAATACTTGTTGCATATGTTGGAATCCTCATAAACATGCAATGACTTGTGCACTTTGTAACAGAGAGATAAGCTGTCCTAGCTTTGTTAGAGAGCCACGTTAGGATCTGGGTGTGGTGTGAAGGCCCTTAGAAGAGGAGAACCTCCATTTAAGTGCCACATATCCTCATCTAGACATTGGCTATCTATGTCTGCACAGTGTTGACATATGGTCCCAGGCACCAGATGTCTTTTCAAGATGATACATTGTAGTACAATTGTGTTTTGTTGGCATATTGAGGAATAGAGAAGTTTTGGTCATCAACAAGGACATCCCACCAGGTTCTGTATAGATATTAAGAATCATTGATGACAGTTTTAAAGTTGAGGACGCTACTAGTCACCGCAAGAAAAGGGATATCTACAGGATACCATCTGAATGTGTTGGTGTGTGTCAATCAAAATTCGTTTGTAAGAAAAAAAATGGGCAGAAGTACTTAGTCCTTTTGTGGTTGCAAGATCTGTGGTTTACAAAATTACAGGGGTTGTGACCTCAAAAGGGCTGTTTCTAATATAGAACACCCATTTTATGGGAAACATCCGGAACAACGAGGCCAGAGCCACGAGTTCCGGAAGCCCGCAAGCTTAACCACGCTTGCCCGAACGACGACTGTCTTAATCACACACATGCGTGTGTAAGACAAATGCGCCCTAGTGTTCAGAATGGGTGGGGAAATGCGAGCATCGGGAAGTGGACACGGACAGGTAAGTGGGGCTGGGTCTGGGGGGGGTTGTGGTAGTTTTCAGGGGTGGTGGGGGTTCGGGGTAGTTTTAAGCGGTGGTGGGGGTTCGGGGTTGTTTTATGGGGTGGTGGGGGTTCGGGATGTTTTAAGGGTTGGTGGGGGTTCGGGATGTTTTAAGGGTTGGTGGGGGTTCAGGGTAGTTTTCAGGGGTGGTGAGGGCTTGGGGTAGTGTTCAGGGATGGTGGGGGCTCAGGGTAATGTTCAGGGGTGGTGGGGGCTTGGGGTAGTTTTAAGGGGTGGGGGGTTCAGGTTAGTTGTTAGGGGTGGGGGTTCGGCATAGTTTTTAGGGGTGGGGGGTCGGCATAGTTTTTAGGGGTGGGGGTTAGGGGTAGTTTTCAGGGGTGATGGGGTGTTCGGGGTAGTTTTCAGGGGTGGTGGGGGTTCGCAGTACTTTTCAGGGGTGGGGAGGTTTGGGGTCGTTTTTAGGGGTGGGGGGGTTTGGGCTAGTTTTCAGTAGGGTTCAGGGTATTTTTTTAGGGGTTGTTTTTAGGGCTCAGGGAGGGGGATGTGGTAGTTTTTAAGGTTTAGGGTAGGGCGGGGTCATTTTTAGGGTTTAGGGGGAGTGGAAGGGGGTTGTAACCTTAGCCACGCATACCTCTTTACCATGCATGCCTTTACCACAAAAAATTGTGGTAAAGGCATGCGTGGTAAAGCAATGCGTGGTTAAGATGCTGTCGTTATACAGACCGATTTGTTTAGGTATGCGAGGTTGAGGAACTCGTTGTTTCGATATACAACCCCATTTTATGAGTCAGAAAAGGTTTTTCAACTCATAAAATGGGGTTTGCAACTGGTACTGAATTTAAATTTGGAAGTGGTTTGAACGTAAAGTTTCTTCCAAATGGTGATTTGGTAACCTATGTATCAATGGTTTGGAACCACAATTTTGGTTGTAAACCATTGACCTGTTACTGACTCCTCAAAGGAGGGCTCCCTGTCCTTTGAGAATCAAGTTGGCATTGCCAGGGGAGAATTATACAAGAGATCCCAGTTTGCTCCTTTTTATGTTCCCAAAAGAAAACTTTTATTTTTTTAAAAGCACCACCCATTCTCCTCCTGAGGTTGTCACAAAGGGAATCATTTTTTTTTAAATACCATTGGTTCCATTAAGGAACTCCTGCTGCTTTAAAAATGCAAAATATCCTGCTTGGGAATGCAATTATAGTGATGGTGTGCTGCTGCTCCTTGCAGGCCAAAATCCCTGTGTTTGCAGCCAGTAAACAGGGGGTTGCAAATTGTGACCTGCCTAATGAATATAAATTAAGCAGGTCGTTCCGAGACCCCCTATGAATGATGATGATTTTGCAATCTGACCTAATAGTACATAGTTTGGTTCGCCAAATCATATTCCATTAGGAAAAGTCAGTGTGCAATTTGTAACCACTTTTAAAAATCGAATCTTTGTACACCTGGTCCTATGGCACTAGTCAACTGAAAGAATGTATTAGTTGTTTAAAATTGTCAAAATACTTCTGTTCATGTACTGAACACATCTCTGTAGTGTCTTGCGATGTTTTATGACGGAACCCTTTTGGCTCTTAACGGACTCCGTAGTGCTGTGACGTAGGTCTCCGTGCGCAATTCCATGAAAGCTTGTTTTAGAATGTTGAGTTTGCAGTTACACTCAGCAGATGTGTAGCACTAAGCTCCGTGTGTGGCGTAGTCATTGGCGGGTACCCAGGATGGGGAAGTCGCTAAAAATGGTGACAAGATAGGGGATAAGTAACCTGAAGAATGACCGTGTTCTCCCAGAGAGTTCGTCATGGTCCAAGCAAACTGCTTGTGCATGCCACATGTGTTGCTGTTGAAGAACAGTGTTAGACCTGTCAGCCCTAGGGTGGTCTTACCCCGTTTTTTTGCTCTTGCGCCTCATTTTTGCCACTACACTTTTGTTGGACCTAGGTCTTTGGGCGCCTTACCACTGCCAAACAGTGCTGAGGTGCAGGTGCTCTCTCCTAATAAGATGGCTGCCACAGGCCCCTGCTACTGCGGAGTGGCCATTGCGCACGCACATACTAGTAGTCAGGATCAGGCAGGGACATAATGATACAGTATCCATGCCGTTCCCGCCTCTGGGCCTCATAGCCAGACATGAGGGGAGCTTCTAGAACCTTCCAGCTAGGGGAGGAGTTATGTTTTGCCGCCTTCAGGAGGGTCACCTGACCTAGGGGTATAAGAGGTTTGGAGGGAAACCTTTCTAGTCAGTTGGGGCACTACTGGACCTGGGGGGAACCTCCGTCGGAGTATAGGCTGTCGGGCCTAGGGGGGAGGCCTACACTACTGGTACTGACTGGGCTGAGGCACTGCTGTGCTAAGATAGCTGAGGAACACCTTCCACCCACTGACCTTGCCCAGCGTGAGGGGACCCAGGGAACCATCTCCAGTGTGCCTGCAGGGAATCATCCTGCTCTTGTGCCCACCAACTCAACCCCCCCCCTTTCCCCCCAAGTAACTGTATTCAAGTAACAGCGACCAAGAAACTACAAGCCAGAAACTGCGTTAAAGGAACCACCACGAAGAAGCTACAACCTCCTGTGCTGGGGATCACCAGGTAAAGCGCTGTATGCTGTGCCCTGAAGAAGCGCTGTTCAACCCCAGCACTGTGCTCTATAGAAGTGCTGGCGCTGACCACCCAAGTACTGTGTTGCCTGCTGGAGCGCTGTGCCTGAGAAGCGCTCCAGCGCTAAATCAACCCCCTGGCCCCCCACGCGCCGCGTGCTCCCTGGCGCTACCTGACTCACAACTGTGGTGGTTGAAAATCACCGCCGCAGCCCCTGTGCGCGTTGCCCCAGAAGCGCTGGGAGGGAAACTCACCGCTGCGGCCCCCGCGCTGCCTGGAGAAGAAGCGCTGGGCCCAGGATCACCGCCGCAGCCCGGGCGCTGAGGCGAAGCGAAGGCCGCGCTGGGCCTGAGAGGAGGGCGGGAGGCGTTGCCTAGCAACGAGCGCAACAGCCGCGTCAGAGGCCGCGCCCCCAAAAAGCTGCGACATCATTGGCCCCCGGCTCCGGAGGCCCGGAGCCCGGAGCGGGACGACGTCCGGGGGCTGCCCTGCCTGCGGGAGCCCCTGCAGCTGGTCCACAGCCCCTCAGAGAGCACTGGGGCCCCGAGTGGAAGCGCCACCTTCCCCGGTCGAGGCCCCACGAGTAACGAGGAGCGGGCTGACCGGGGAGGAGGCGCCTGGCCCCACCGAGGCCCACACGCATAGCGGGACAACCAGGTGAGCCCGGGAGGCCCTGGGAGGGATTCTGAGCCGCCAGGAGAGCTCAGGGAAGAAGCGCTAACCCCGCCTACCGCCCAGAGTGGATTGAGAGGGACCGGGGCCCTCAGGCTGCCATGTTGACTGCCTCCCTTGCGCATGAGGCTGGGCCCGGTCGTAGTATTTAGGCCTGGCCTGCTCACCCCTTACTCAGGATCGGCCCTGCCCACGAATCAGGTTCTTACCACACGGGCCTCAGAAACAGGGCCTGAATTGAATAGGAGCATAGGCCGAGCTGCTCGTACGACTTACATGCATTAAGTCCCTTAATGAGGGAAATGTTCACAATGTTGTGTGATTTATCTACATCAAGGCCTTTACTGAATTGAATAGGAGCCTAAGCAAAACTGATGTATGACATACATGCCTTATGTCTCCTAATGAGGGGGATGGTTTTAGTGTTGAGTGATTTACCTACGTTAGGCCCTTAATGAATGGAATATATCTACATAAATTGAGCCTGTGTTCACCTGCCAAGAGTTAGTGTTCCTATGTTGTAGGCCTACCTGCTTTGCGACACCCACTGTACTGAATGTGGTTGCGCCTAGGTTGGTACAGGTTCTTCCTCATCTACAGTGTAATGAGCATCTAGATTCTTGCTAAGTGAATGTCGCTAAATGCATTTGAAGTCTATGTTTTGACCCGCAAACTATGACCTACAGTGTTACCTACTTGTCAATGAGGTTAATGCTACCGCCTTTTAATGGCGTAACGTTTTACTGTTATAATGTGCTTGAATGAATTTACGCACTGGTTTTGAGAAGCTAAATGAATTGCAATGTTGCCTAAGATTATCTGCCTCATCTATTGCTGATCTAAAATTAGATAAAGGATCTGGTTTTTATACAAAAACCTGGTGTGGTGTCTCCTTTATTGTTGCGCAGTACTGAGTCAGTGTGAGTGTGTGCTGCACAAGTGCTTAACACATTGCCTTCGGGTGCCTTCCTACCTCGCGCCAAGCTACCGTGTCGGAATCGGTGACCCCGGTTCTAACAAACAGAATCGAGGCTTCATGCATGTAGAGTCAAAGCACAACTCCAGCCATTGTAAATCAGGTGAAGACAACGGAAATGTTGCAAAAAATGTATAGATCTTTGGTCGAGAACCTGCTAGTCAAGCCATACATATAGGTACCGCGCTGCCACGCAAGATAAAGTTGTACATTATACGGAGCGACAATGCAAAAGGTGGTTACGCATTGAAGCAGGAAAAAGTGCTGGCTGATAGAATAAGTAAGATAGAAGCACATTATTGTTGCACTTACCAGAGCCTCGATATGGGGAGATTTATGACCTCAGTACCAGGTGAGGAGACCCAAGAAGAAGCACGAGGGTTGTGCTTATTGAGCTGTTGATACCTGAAGTGGCCCACCCCCAAAGCTGCCAGGTGATGACTCAGAGCAACTCCAGAGGTCTCCAACAAGTGAAAGGCTCTGATGGAGACCAAAGAGAAGGTCACTGATTTCCTGATTGTCCAGGACGACTCCGAGACTAGTCCATTGCAAGGCCTCAGAAACAGAGTGAATGACGCAGGCTCAAATGGACAGCCGGCAGGAGCAGAAAGAGATCCACCCTCAAGGTCAGCCATTCCTATAACTTGTTACCATGTTGTTGCTTTCCTGAAAGCACCACCACCTTTCCATACTGCCAAAAAGCTAAATATTGGCAATAGATGGACTGCGTGGATAGAGACATTTGATGATTTCATTGAAGCACTTGAAGAGACTGATAACAAACAAATTATCAAGTATCTCAAAAATCTTGCTGGTGATGGTGTAAAAAGTCATAAAGCAAATGTAGTGAACTTACAAAGAAATTCTATATTGTCAGATTAAAGAAAAGTTGAATCTCAAATTCAATCCAGTGCCAAATGTTGATTATGGAAGATACATTTTCAGTCAAGAACGCCAAAATGTTGGTGAAACCATTGATTAATTTGTTGAGAGACTTGATACACTCATCAAACACTGTAAGTTCAATGAATGTAATGATGAGGAAGCTAAGCGACTTAGAGTTCTTGATGGATGCTTGTCAGATTCATTCAGACGACGAATGCTGAGAGAAACTCTTAGTCTGGAGGGAGTGATGATATGGCTGCCAGAGCTGAGGTGGAGGATGCTGAAAGACCAGCTGCTGGCATGGATGCCTAAGGTGCCCGGATTGAATCAGTCATGAGTATAAAAAGTAACCCACGCAAAAGACTGAAGGATACAAAGTGATGTCTTCATGTAAAAAGAAGTTAGGATTTAGATGTGGATTTTCATTTCCACACAAAGGTAAATGTCCTGCCATTGGACAGATATGTAAAGGCTGTGGGAAGAAATCCATTTGGTGACAGTTTGTAAAGCGAAGGAAAAAGTGAGTGTGTCATGGTGCGAAGACAAAATGGCCGCCAGAGCATTCCACAGGCAATGTTCGAATCCAACCCACAAGGCCAAGTGGCGACATCAATTGAGGCAAATCGACACTGAATGAAGTTGATTGTCATCTAAATCATCGTCACAGTTCATCTGCCTCAATATCGAGTGAAAGTGAGGAAGATGGTTGCGCAATATCGATATTACTTTAGAGAAACGTGCGTATTTCGGATTGGCTGCAATTGAGAAAAATGTCAGTCAAAGAAAAGTCGACATGCCAAAGCACCAAAGTCATGCAAACATTGAAGATAAATGATTGCTCGATACCTTTCATCATTGACAGTGGTACATCGATAAACATAATGCCTGTAGAGGAATACAAGGACTATCTCCATTGCCTCGAAAAACAAAGTGTAATCAATCAATCAATCACGGCATTTATAGAGCGCGCTACTCACCCGGGAGGGTCTCAAGGCGCTGGGGGAGGGGGTAAGTTACTGCTCGAACAGCCAGGTCTTGAGCTGCTTCCTGAAGGAGAGATGGTCCTGGGTTCGCCGAAGGTGAGTGGGGAGGGAGTTCCAGGTCTTGGCTGCCAGGTAGGAGAAGGATCTTCCTCCGGCGGTGGTTCTGCGGATGCGTGGTACGGTGGCGAGGGCGTGGCTGGTTGATCGTAGCTGGCGTGTGGGCGTGTAGAAGGTCATGCGGTCGTTGAGGTACTTTGGGCCCAGGTCGTGGAGGGCCTTGTGTGCGTGGGTGAGGAGTCTGAACGTTATTCTCTTGCTGACGGGGAGCCAGTGCAGGTCTTTCAGGTGTCCGGTGATGTGGCTGTGTCGGGGGATGTCCAGGATGAGTCGTGCGGAGGCGTTCTGGATGCGCTGGAGTCTTTTTGAAGTTTGGCTGTGGTTCCGGCGTAGAGGGTGTTCCCATAGTCCAGTCGGCTGGTGACGAGTGCCTGGGTGACGGTCTTCCTGGTTTCAGTGGGGATCCATCTGAAGATCTTGCGGAGCATGCGCAGGGTGTTGAAGCATGAAGATGAGACGGCGTTGACTTGTCTGGTCATCGACAGGGAGGAGTCCAGGATGAAGCCCAGGTTGCGTGCGTGGTCCGTTGGCTTGGGCGCGGTGCCCAGGGCCGGGGGCCACCAGGAGTCGTCCCAGGCGGAGTGTACACGTGGGCTGCAACGACACCCACAAAAAGTCAAGGGTCATTTGTAGTGACACTGAAACCCAAGAAAACTAAGGAGCAAGCACCCATCTATGTGGTTCAAGGTACAGCAGCAAATGCCTGTCTGCTTAGTTTCAGTACCGCTGCTGATATGGGACTGTTTTCTACGAATTACAACATGAATGCTCACCATGAAATAGTATGTCAATTTACTTCGTATTTTCATGGTTTGGGAAAGCATAAGACTATGAAAGTAAAGTTATATAATAACGAAGATGTCCCTTTTGTTGCTCAGAGACATAGACAAGTTGCTTTTTATCTACAAGAAGCTGTTGAAAAAGAACTTGAACCTTTACTTAAGCATGACATTGAGTGTTCAACTGGTCTGACTCCATGGGTTTCTCCCATATGGTAGCCCAAAAAAGGCAGTGAAGGAGCTTTACGCATATGCGTAATTGAGCGAGAACGATATCCAGGTCCACGCATTGCTGACATGATAATGCAATTATATGGTGCAAAGGTCTTCTCTCGCTTTGATTTCATTAAAAGTTATCATGAGTTGGAAATCGAAGAAGGTTGCAGGTATATTACAACCTTTTCTACGCATGTCGGTCTGTTTCTTTATAGGAGACTCAGTTTTGGTGTGTCATCGGCTGCAGAACTCTTCCAAGACATCATTCGACGTGTCATACAGCCTGTTGTGAATGCATTCAATTATAGCGATGATATATTGATTTTTGGGGCTACACAGAAGGAGCATGATAAAGCTCTCACCCAAGTATGTCGCTCACTGACTGATGCCAGCCTGACTTTGAATGCAGACAAGTGTGATTTTCACAGGACAAAGCTAAAGTTCTTTGACCATATGTTTTCAGATGGTGGAATGATACCTGATCCTGCCAAAGTACAAGCCCTGTCAAATGCTGATCCCTCACAAGATGCTTCTGTGATACGTTAATTTCTTAGCATGGCCAGTTACTGTTCAAGATGCATACAAGACTTTGCTACTATAAGTGCTCCCTTACCAGAGTTAACAAAGAAAAGATTTTCTATTGAGTGGTCACAAAAATGTGAGAGACGTTTCTAGAAAATCAAAGAAGCCATTGAAACTGCTGCTAAAATGGCTTAATTCAATAGAAAGCTTCATACAGAGGTTGTGGTTGACACTAGCCCAGTCGGGTTAGGCGCAATCCTTGCACAGGGCAGTGGACACCCTCCTGGTCGAAGGCATATTGTGGCATAGGCTAGTGGAAGTTTGTCGCAGACAGAATGTGCTTACTCACCACCTGAGAAATACATTTTAGCCATGGCATGGGCTTCTGAACATTTCCATATATTCCTGTATGGAAAGCCTTTTACGCTGGTAACTGATCATCAAGCTTTACTGACTATATTTGGCAATTCAGAAGCCAAGAAGCCTCCTTGCATTGAACGGTGGGGACTACAATTACAAGAGTACAATTATACCATTGTGCATCATCCAGGGAAGGATCAAAACCCTGCTGACTACTTTCCAGAGTGCCTACACAAGGTCAAGGTACCTCATCCAAGATGGCTGAGGCCTACATTTATTTCATTGTAAAATCAAATTCCCCAGATGCCATATCATTAGCCCAGATTATCACTGCCACAAGTCATGATAGTTATATGCTGTAGTTGAAAGATATAATTACAACTCAGTCATGGAACCAACACACTCACCTTCTCACCAGTGATGGTGAATACCAAAAGTATAGAAACATTAAAGATGAACTGTCTATTACTCAGGAAGGAGTTATACTACGAGAGTCGAGAATCATAATTCCAGATAGATTGAGATAGAAAATAATTGAAGTGGCTCACGAAGAACATTATGGTATTGTTGCCAACAAAAGTGCTCTCAGAGATCAAGTTTGGTTTCCATATCTAGATGAGGGTTGAAAACAAACTCAAGGCCTGTCATCTATGTAACTGCCTTTCTACAATTACAAAACATACTCTTACCATGTCAGAACTCCTGACGCATGCATAGGAAAGAATAGCCATCGATTTCTTTGGTCCACTCGATATTTGACAACATCTGATGGTAATTGTGGATGAGTACTCACGTTTTCCATTAAAGAGGAACTCTCATCCATAACTCATGAGCGAGCCATTGAAATACTAGACGGCATCTTTGCAACATGGGGCGTTCCAGCTATTTTGAAGTCTGATAATAGCCCACTGTTTAACAGTCCAGAGTTCAAGGATTTCCTGAAGTTCTGAACATAATGCATCAGAAGAGTACACCTTTGTGGCCACAGGCCAATGGACTCATTACTTTTTTGATGAGTACGCCAAAGAAAGCAGTGCAACTCTTGAGAGGCTCAGTTTAAAACTGTATTGAATTCTACCCTACGAGCCTATCGTTCAAAACCTCACTCGACCACAGGCTAGAGTCCTGCGAGTTTGATGTTCGGGTAAGCAACAACAACCAAGTTACCTCAATGGACCGACTAAAGAAAAGGAAATGATAATACAACTCAGTGAAAGACTTGGTTAACAAGAAGAAAATGATAGCCTATGCCAACAAGAGGCGACATGCTAAGAACATTGAGTTTAAGACAGGAGATCTAGTAATCGCCTGACAAATGCGAAAGAGGAAATCTGATTCTCCATATGAAGATGAACCTTTCCATGTTGTGTCCACCAAGGGACATATGGTGACTGCCAAATGTTCTGGAAAGTCTGTTACCAGAGACTCTTCGCACTTTTGGCATTTGAGTCATCGGTCTTCTGATTGAGATGATGAAGGAAAGACTGAACCTGAAAACTCAGTGACTGCTGTAGCTTCTTTACCGTCTTTGAAAATCTTTGACAGTGAAGATGACAATTCCCAGCTTTCAGTGGCCAGATCAGGTCGATTGATTAAAGCGCCAAGAAGGTTGATTGAAGACTATAAAAAAAACAAAAAACGATTTTTATATTAACGGAGAGGTAGCTCTAGTGACTTGCGATGTTTTATGACGGAACCCTTTTGGCCCTTAACGGACTCCGTCGAGCTGGGACGTAGGTGTAAGAGCACAATGCCATGAAAGCTTGTTTTAGAATGTTGAGTTTGCAGTTACACGCAGCAGAATAAAGACGTATAATATTAAGCTTGGTGTGTGGTGTAGTCACTGGCGGGGTACCCAGGCATGGGAAGACGCTACAAACTCTACCTAGCTTCCCTCATTGACTGGAAGTGAGATGGCGGTCATGCATCGCTTACTGTCATTTTCTCGTTCATGTACTCGCACATGCAGTCGAAGCAAATTAAGTGAAGGAAAACATTGAAAATAAACAGAGCAAGCTTACCACTTTGCTGTGCTGCTCTGAAATAACACTGTAGTGTGAGAATGGAATCTCCGAGGAAACACATACGAGAGAAGTGCCCTGCCTATGACTGCCCCATCAAGGAATTTGGTTGAATAGCACACTTAACTGTTTAGACCCCAGTTTTGCTCTGTATTAGACAGTAGAGACCTCAGAGAATGGATAAAACATGTCAAGCCACCATCTTTCGCCTAATGTTCTTAAAGTGCACGCAGTATGTACAGCGCTGCACTTTAGAGAGACCTGCTTTATTGTGCTTTCACCTTACCTGCAGATTGTCTGTATTGATTTAGCAGCCCGAGAGCAGTTGGTCAAATAAAATTATTGACCATATATGCTTGCATGTTTTCCTGGAAATCATGGCTTTGGTCTCCATACAGTTATTCAGTTTTCCATGCCAAAAAGATATTGGCATTCTAGTCTAAAGGAATGGACTTGTGCATCTCACTGAAATTGGATATGAAAATAAATGGAATATTCACTCTAGAATGCTTTGTGCATCAAAGTTTGGGAAGACGTCCCTGGGCAACCCAAAGTGCTTCAATGCCATAACAGGTGGCAGATTATGCATGATATAAATGGCAATTAACAATAACTGTACAAAGAATCTTGTTTGGTTATATATATATATATCTTCTGGCCCAAATAACTATATGATATTTCTTGTGGGATTCCTGTATCATTTGTGGTTAGTTACACAGCAAGTATATGCTGAGTGGGAACTGTTTTAATGAGTGGTGATGCTTGCCAGAAGGGTTAACAGGTCTAAAGGAGTTAGGATGAAGTGAAAAGTAGCAAAATTATTACAAGGGATGACAAGTTCACCATTTAGCTTCTTTATTGAGGTTGGATTGCAGCATTTGCCATATTCCAAAGCAGTGGCCCACTGCTGTCTGGCATGTTCCCTATGCCTCCATGCATGCACATTCCTTGAATGGGCATGTAGAAGAACAGGAATGCACAAGACTGGTGAGAAGTAAAATCATTGCTGGCCACTGTATATTCACCAGTATGTCCTCCTATCCTAGGTGGCCTCCAAAAGACACAGACTAAGCGAAAGACACACACACACTCACTCACCTTCTCTTTCTTTCAATATGAGGATTTTTTGTAAGGAAGCAGTAAAATATGTGCTTTCAATAAATATAAACTATTTAGCCTTTCTACTTAGCACATTTCATCATTGTTATTGTATTTTTACTTTTGTGTGCTCATGGAAGAAGCATATGTCTATGTGAAATTCGTACATATAGCAACTCATGCAGAAGTCCCTTCCACAAGCATAGACGTTCAAAAGTGCCCAGTTGCATGCACTGGGGACGGATGCTTAAGTGGTTCTGTGTGTTTGTAGGAGTGAACCAGTAAGTGTTATACAAACATTACTCAGTCATAGCTACACAAGCTTAAGTTTTTTATGAAAAGACTGGGCATTTATTTGTGTGGCTACTGAGTGTGTTTTCTGTTTGTGCACCTCAAACACACATACCAACACACAAGTTTCTTATGTACAAGCCCACTCATGCCCATACATCCCCACCTCCCCATATTATCCTGCTTGCCAAGAAATAGTTATTCCTGCCATACAGATCCATCCACCACACCCTTAGATGTTGTGTATTGGGGGCAATCTGTCTATATTATGTGTTAGATGCACACACAGATCGTCTCCCATGTGTGATAACACTGATATCCCAGACAAGCCAAACTCTGTGCATCCACAGATCACTCAGCCAGAGATGTACATGTCCACTCTTAGGTCATTACCAAGACATTAATTTGCAATGGATTAGCCACCCACAAGCATTTTCATGAAATACTAATCTAAAATTCTCTGAGTAGACGTGGGCTAGATTATACCCAGGCACCTATTATTCCTAAAGGAGCAACCTGCACCCCAAAGCATCACAAGTCCCCCCTGAACTCCAACGTGGGGCCCAGATATGAAACTGGTAGCCAACAGCTGATTACTTTGGGAAAAGTGTTGTATAAGGGTACTTATGGAAGAAAACTTTGAGGCCGGGATAACAGCATAAGAAATGTGTTTATTCCACCATGCATACGAGGTAAATAGTATTCATAAATACATTTAGGTAGTTTACCCAAAATCACGTACCTGGAAAGGAGCTTTCTTCTACTTGATTGGAAGTGTGGGATGTGTTAAAAGGAGAGTCAACTAATAATTATCTTCCTAACATCTGTTTTTTAATCATACTGCGTTCCTTGTCACTACGGCATTTTCATGATAATTTCAACATCAAACAAATTGCATGATCAATACATTTAAATGAGTCTTCAGTTGCTTCATTGCTGGCTGTGATTCCTTCCTTACATCACAATTTATCTTGAGAGAGAAACTCTTACAGAACAACCTAACTGGTGAAAAGATACAAGAACGTTTCCACATGTGTTCTTGAGTGTTATAGATACTGACAAAATCAGCTCATTAACATGTGATCAATGTTTACTGTGCAAGAAAAATAAACTTCTCTCCATTAATAGTTATACTTAAATTTGTGAAACTTGGTTAGCCGATTCTTTGATATAGTATCTGTGAGGACTTTCAGGGGGGGCCCAAGGGCACCCAAGGTTTACTTGACTCCAATTGTGACAACTGAGGTCATATACTACTGCTGTATCTGTACTGTTGTTGCCACAAATTGAACACCAAGCATGCCCTTTCAGTACTTAACTCTCAGGGTAGCGACAGCAGAACAACTGTCTGAGGCTCATTCATGGAAGTGACATAGGTTGGAACCTCAGACCTCAGTAACACATAATAACACTCAATAAATCCTTGTCCTGTCAATGTGTTCACTTTAAAAAAAGGAATGGTTCCTTATTACATACAGAGTTGAATACAAGGCAAGTAATCACCAGTATATATACAATTTACTGTTGACAAAAAAGTATACCAAACAGTAATCACCAATACAGTAGGAACTGTGTTTTAAAATTCCGTGTAGAAAGGGCCTAGCAGAAAAGCAAAGAAGAAAGTCAAGCCTTAATGCTTTGGCAGGTTAGCTTAAAATCAACAATGGAGGCCTACTGCCTTTAGTAATACATATGACATGTTTTAACACAAGCTTATTGGCTTTATCAAAATTATATATGCCATACATTATTAAAAAACCAAAATGAACACTTCAACAGAAAAATATATTTTGGCTTACCTCTCGACTCAGGGCACGAGGGATCTGTCGCATTTACTCAATCAAAGCCCTGGGAATTCTTAAAAGCAAACCTGGTGTCTCCTGGGATAACTACACTTTTGCCCCAGGAAACATAGGGTGCCATTCTACAATAGGATTTGGGGCTCGAGAGGGCCTGTCTGTGCTCCTGGCAGCCCCACAATCATAAGAAACTCCTTGAGGTATCACTGCCCTACTGTGCAACCACAACAAAGACTATGTCCCAAAGCCTTATGGGGGCTACTTCACCCCGAAGCCTTTGCTTTGATGTGGCTGCCTCAGCCGGTATCATTCTGTTTCTTTCCTTGCACTATTGATGTGCCTGCCTTTGCATTCTTAAGTGTGGGTGATGTTTTCCTTCAAGGTGCCCACTCATTCTTGCACAGACTAAGCAGCAGGTTATTGGGCTGTGTAGTCTTCTCCCTGGCACAGATTTCTCTTGCTTGTGCCAGGTGGTAAGTTTGTGTGTCTTCCACTCCCCCTTTCACTGCTCCTTTTAAACTCGAAGAGCATGGACACTGCCTCTAAACTAGGGTATTTCCTTCTCATCTTCACAGGGCAGGGCCACTCTGCTCAGGCCTGGGGGCTCCTCTGGCAGAAAATATCACTTCAGTCAAGTCAAAAGTACTTTATTCGGCAGCCAAGAGCCATAAAAGCAAACAATTTTATAAAAATACACATTTCATCAAAATACATTATATAATAAAAGGCGTCCAGCGTTACTGTTAAAATGGTCACATTAGAAACCTACAAAGGGTATATCATGTAAAGTGCAGCAGTGCTAAAACGGTGAGCCAAAACCATAAATATTATCATTAAAAATACATTGCATAGTTTAGGAAAACATATATTTACACTGACTGATAACAGGGCAGCTTAGTCCTGTGTCTGATGGCCCCAATTAAAAAACTTGCCACCCCAAAACAAACCATGGGTGAGGCTACCATTTGAAGATAAAGCAAGGCCGTCCTCACTTGGAGAAATTGACAATCTGAGTAGGGGAAAAATGTGCTTCCTGCGCAAGGGATTGTAATTGGCGCAGAAGAACATTAGGTGGAGGGTATCCTGCTCCGAGAAATTGTCACAGGGGCAAGGTTTTAGTAATTCTGGTTTCGAGTAACCTTTGGGAAATGCCAGTAACCAGGGAACCATGTTCAGACGGAATCTCGTCAAAACAAAACGATGATATGCTTTGTTGACATAGGATAAATATGGTTGCATCTGCGGACCCAAGCTCAGTGTGACAAACCTTCTCACTGAAGGTTTTTCTAGTTCACTCTCCTCCCTAAGGCCTTGCCGCCTGTCCATGAACTGCTGTTTAAGGTCTCTGATGGCGGACTTGCCCAGGGGCCTGGGGGTCAGGGACAACTGAGACATCTTGTCTGTTCCTTTATGTATTTCAGCCAAGGAATGTGTAAGGCCCCCTCCCATGCAATGCAATCCGAAATTATGAGTTGGTTTAAATTTGGGGTCGGTTGAGCCCAGATTCTCAACCAACGTAACAACTGGGCGACCGCAATCTGATCCGAGATGTAACCCACCCCCAATTCTTCATGTAGATTAAAAACGGGGGTAGCAACAGGGACCGCAAGGAGTTTACGCATAAAATTATTCTTGGCCCCTTGGATTCCCTTCGCATCCTTTTAGCCCCAGATGTCTAATCCGTACGTGGCCATAGGGATACATTTTGCATTATAAACCTTCAATAGTGCGGGAAGGGGTTTTGACCCTAGTCTTTTCGCAAAGTCCAGAGTAGCCCCTGCAGCTCTGGCCAAAACGTTCTTTTTGAGTGTTCGTTGCACGCACCAAGCGCCTTGGTCATCAAAAAGTACCCCATGGTATGGGAACGTGGACACTTTGGTTAGCTCGGCCCTATTACAATAAAATTTGGCCTTGGCCGCCTTTCGGGAACCTATGGTCATAGCATGTGACTTCTTAAGATTTGTAATTAAATCTAGTGAATCCATAAAATCTAAAAGTTGTTGCAAACCCCTTACGGTTCTGGACAATAAAACCACATTATCAGCGTACAGAACTGCGGGGATCATTTTGGTGCCGGCCCTGGGTATGTCTTTGCAACGGGATATTAAAGAATCCCCCAGTTTATTAATATATAGCGTAAACAGCAGGGGAGCCAGAATGCACCCCTGCCGTACCCCCCTTCCTACTGCTCAGGAGTCTGTCAGGCTGCCGTCTTCGTTAAACCGTACCGCAGCCGTGGTGTTTACGTGAGCAGTGTGCAGGAAAGAGATCAGTTCTGCATCTAGCCCCATGTCTCGCAGGATCAACCACAGCTTAGACCTAGTAACAAGGTCGAAAGCTGAGGTTAGATCCATGAAGGCCAGGTGTAGCCCCCCCCCTTGGCAACAGTGTACTTCCCGATCACCAAATGGAGATTGAGGCATTGATCCAGTGTCCCTTTCCCCTGACTGAATCCATATTGGAGATCGGAAATGATGTTAGGGTGATCAAGCCAGGCTGTTAGGCGATCCAGTACTACTTTCCCCATGATTTTTGCCGCAGAGTCTAAGAGAAATATCGGTCTGTAACATGCCGGGTCATCCCGGGCGCCCTTTTTAGAAATGGGGATAATGACCGCTTTTGCCCATGAAAAGGGGAAACCACAGGACCATGCAGCGTTAAAAACATGAGTTAAAATCATGGCCCAGACTTTGGGGTCGGTCTTGTAAAGGTCCGCTGGTACCCCATCAGGGCCAGGGGCCTTTCCACCGGATGTTGAAGTGATAGCTTTGTGAACCTCATCTGTTCTAAAATGGAGAGGAGAACTTGCTAGTCCGGGAACTGTTTGTCCCACGCCTTCTGCTAAGTTGGTATCACTGTAAATATTACCAAAGTGCTGGATCTATTTCTCAGCAGGTATTGTGCAATCTCTGCTAGAATTTGACGTGTCAGAGAAGAGAGGACTGTTGACCACAGACCAAAATCTAGAGCTGTCAGCCAAGACACTAGCTTGACTGAGCTCTTCCCAGGCCTGCTCCCTTATCTGTTTTTTCCTCTCCTGAACTGCAGTTTTATACGCCTACCTACAACTCCTAGTTAGTGTTGAGTCCCTCGGTTTTTGCTTAAGGGCCTGCATTAGCTCCTTGTGGGCAACCGAACAAGTGTCGTCAAAACACCTTTTAAGTTTTGGGCATCTCGCTCTGGTTTTAATAGATAAATTAGAGCCAACCTGCTTAGTGATTGTATCAAAAGCATCTAGAATAGCTCTATCATGTGGTGCCGGGTCCATACATACTTGAAACTCCGAAGCGCAGGTGGTATACAAGTTCTCTAAAAAAACTCTCTGGGGTAATCCTTTCCCTCTTCAATCTCCGTGCTTGGTCTTTGGTGCTGATGTTTATATCAGAGATTTGACTCGCAACCCCCCCTTTAAGGGCAGCCGAGAGGAGGAGAACCTATATTAGAGGATTGTGGTCACTAAGGCAGTTCCAAGTAACGCTTAGATTCTTTACAGCTGGTATTAGTAGAGCAGATAGCAAAATATGGTCAATTGTGCTTAAGCTACCATTGCCTACATAGGTAGGAACCAGGGCAGACATATCTGATTGCTGTAAACAGTGCAGATTATGGGCTGAGAGGAAGCCTTCTAAAAAGATGCCTGATGGTGTGTTCAAAGTGGTTTGACACCTGCAAGCCATCTTCCTCCTCCAACATTGAGAAGCAATTAAGGCAGCATTTGCGGGTGTTCAAATCCCCCAAGATTAGCGTGTCATAATAGGCTTGTCTTCTTTCTCCATAACTTTCCAGAAAATCCTCTAAGGCCAGAAGATGTTCGGTCTCATGAGTTCTGGAGAAGGAATTGTAAAAATTTACCACTAGCAAAGTGGGGAGATTCTTTCCTGACAGTTCCACTGCTAACACATGAGGTGAACGAGAGTCAATCAATTTGGCTTGGTAGGAAAATTTAAGACTAAACATTAAAAGAAGACCCCCCCCTAGCTCCACCCATGTTCGACGGGATTGCATGTTTGCAGAACGAAGTAAAGCCATCCAGATTGAAACAATCATTGGGCTCCCAAGTTTCTTGTAAAGCAATGATATGGTGTGTGGCAAGAAATTGTACCCAAGAAGTATCGCCCTTCTTTGACCTAAGGCCAGCTATATTCCAGGACAATACCTTCATTGGAACATTGTCAGGGATAATTGGAGCTGGCCTGGAATTTGGAGGATTAACCAGCGGAAGTTGGAATATGGGAGCAGGTACAATTGGCTTGGTGTTGTCCCTGCTACCATCACTAGTCAGTCATTTGCATCAAGGGCCTGGGGGTTAGCTAGCGGTAGGTATTGATTTGTTAAAGGTACTATAGTGTTCACGTTTCTATCTTGAGGGGGCTTAACCAGCTTAAACGGCAACTGCCAGTTGCGATTTGCTAGGGGATGTGTAAAAGGATAAAAAGACTTTAGGGAGACTGTTCTAATTTTAGTTTTGGTGCCATTCTTGTATTGGCAACCTACTAGCGCTTTAGCTTGCGCGGAGTGCCTAAAGTTAATAATTATGCAGTCCCCCCTCCCCAACGTTTTTCCTAGTCCCGTGGCCAATCCAACCCACTCTTCTGGCCATGATGATGTCAGGAGATATATTAGAGCCATTGATTACATTATTATTGCACCAGTGAGTGGTCTTATGGATAAGGTCCAAGGAAGTTTCCTTGGTTCCCGATGTGAGTGGAGGAACCCCCAATAGCACAGCTACTAAAGGCGCTGATTGGGAAGGGAGATCAAGTGTACATTTGTTTTCAATCATGTCCGTTTTATGGTGGGATGGGGTATGTGTAGATAGTGGGTCCTCATTGGCAGTTTCCTGCCCATCCCTAAGGGCCGCCTGGGATACCTGCACTTCCTGATAGGCCACCTGGGATACAGTGACAGCCCCCCTGGAATGTGGTTAGTATCGATATTGCTAGGATTAAACACACCCACTGGGGCCTGAGTACTAATTGCCCGGTGAACTTGGGTGCTGCTCGCCTGGGGGACATGGGCCGAGCCGCTAGATACCTGACAAGAGCCCCCCCCTCCCTCCAGCTGCTATATCATGCCCTGAAAGACAATTATTGTGTATGGAGGCAAGAGAATCAAATTTTAACTCAATTCCTTCCAGTTTAGAAATTACAGGTGCTAACAAGGCTTTGGTCATAGTCTCTATCCTTACAAAGAGGCTATCCAGCAGCAGTTCCAGGTTAAGTTCAACTGGTGGCGGGATTGTTTTTGACTGCAGAGACTTTCTCAGGGCTCTGCTTCCACCAGTTCGTTTTCTCTTGATTGGGGGGCAGTCCAGATCATCACCTGCTGTTAAGGTGGCTGCGGTAATACAAGTAAGTGAATCCAGATCACCCATTAGGCCTTCCGTCGATATGGCTGGGGGTATAGTAGGGCACATTTCTCCTAATGGGACCCTGATTTCCTCCTGTGTTAGACCGTGCCCAACAGTACCCAGTGCTAACGTCTCAGTCTTCACGGAGAGCCTTCTCTCAGTCAGGGCTATCTCCTTCGTTATGACGTTAGCCGCTCTGGTTAGAAAAGAGTCTATCGTCCCAGCTGGCCCTGCGACATTAGTCCCTGGAGGGCCCCCAGCAGCTAATTTCCTTTTGCCCATTACTAACTAGTCAAGCGTCGCTTTGATTTAAATAAACCCGCAATACCAGATTTAAACACTTCAGCTTCAAAATAGGAGGCACTTCTTGTGCTTAGATCCTAGGGACTAAAAATAACACTAAGAGGGACACAGTCACCAATCACCATAAAAAGGAGTCATGCGAGTACCTTGTTCCTACCCTTCAGGGCTTCAGTCCACCGAACCGTGGTCTGGGGAAACAGAGGCCTAACCGCATGGATCCTAAAAAGATGAGCCAAGAGACCTGGCCCAGCCAGGCCTCCTCCGGTCTCTGACGGGCACAGACGGGCCCACCCTTGGCCCGGGCCTAGCCCGGGCGCGGCACGCCCCGCGCGTCCCGCGCTGCGGGAGCCCTCAGGAGCTTTAGAAGCGCATCCAGGCATGTGGTGCGGGCGTCCGTGGCGGCGCTGCCGCAAAGGAGCCTGGGACCTGAAGTCCTGTCCCGCTCCCCAGCAGTGGAGTCAGCAAATGCACGGGCGTCCCGCGCTGCTGGAGCCCTCAGGAGCTTTAGAAGCGCCTCCAGGCGCGTGGTGCGGGCGTCCGTGGCGGCGCTGCCGCAAAGGAGCCTGGGACCTGAAGTCCTGTCCCGCTCCCCAGCAGTGGAGTCAGCAAATGCACGGGCGTTTCCACCAACCCAGACTTACACTTCCTTACTTATTTTCTCCCCTCCTTCTCTTTGTGACCCACCCCAAACCACACCTTGATTGACGATATCATCAAGCAGGTAGACTGCCAATGCAGACCAAAGAAAAAAACAAGTCAGTGTCAAGTCAGAAATTAAAATGCAGCCACTGGACATAAAGGCAAATACACAGTCTCTGGAAAGGTCTTAATCAAGGAGCAGGTGCATTATGGTTACTTTTGAAAGAAGTGGCAGCAACCGTACAGAGGGAGAATACCAAATTAATGTCACCTGAAGTCATTTCGTGAAAACATTTCTTAAGAACAGTAAATGAGTATTTTAACAACATATATAAAAATTACTCTTGCTCTCCTGATTCGAGATTAAGTGGGTCCAACTTGCCAATTCCAATTCCAAAAGCTTTATTCGACAGTATGTCATAAAAGCACAAACATGCAACATGAAATTTCATAACACACTGAACACAAATGAGTAGGTACATACAAAGATTAAAAAGGTATTAAATATATATGTATCTGTCAGTAGCATTTTTCCAAACTAAATAAAATAATAAAACAGGAACTGTACATAAAACAATACTATTTAAAATCACAAACCCGATGTTTGACAAGCTAAAAATCATGTAGACGTGTAGAGGGTGCACCAAATGGTATTGTAAAAAAAAGCACACAGAGAAATAAAACAACAAAATAGGCACACCTAGCAGCTTATTAAATATCGGGATCTAATGATCCAAGACCAGCTTAAAACTTTGCTACCGCTATAACAATGGGAGTTGTAGTGTTAGTCCATAAGATTCTTTCGGCAACTTCACTCCTTCTGGTGCCCAATATTTTACAAATTGGCACCAACCATACACGGCGAGTGCATCATAGGCTGGGCAGACAAACAAAATATGACGCACAGTTTCAGCGTGAATCTGGCATATGGGGCACTTATTGGCACTTGACTTGGCCCAACAGGATGTAAAGGCCCTTGTAGGTAGTGTACCGACCTAAACTGGAAGAATAACTTTCGATTATGTGGTTTTGTTATTATATCCCAATAGGGCTCTAAACTGGAGTTGGCTTCACATCTAAGAAAATTCCAGTGAGTGACGCAGAATCATTAGATCTCAGTGTTTTTGCAGGACCATTTCCCAGTATTTTTCCTTCAAAGCCTCTTTTGAAGGGAAACAAGCTTTGTCTGGTTCATCCCATGAAGGACCTCATGCCTAAACTTATTAAGGCGTCTCATACTTCTTTGATCCATTTAATTTTGTGAAACTTGTCAGCCCTTATTACATCCATGAAGCCTGCAGTGTAATGTTTTAGTTCAGGTGTGGTCCATAATCTACGCCAATATAATAGGGACGTAGTTTAGCAACCTCAGCTAGGGGCTTTCTGCCTAGATCGTATAATAAAGGGCACACTGGAGTGCTTTGTGGAGATTTGTAATATTGCGCAAGAATCTATTTTCAGCAATAGTTAATTTAGACACATTCTCATAGCCCCAGATCTCTGCTCCATAAAGTGCAGAGTTTACCACTTTGATACTATAAACCTGGAGCGCTGGACTGATTGGTTTAGTCTGTGAGGTGTTAAATTCCTATTTAGCACTCCCGACACTTGCCGGTGTATAAGTGTAGATAACTCTGTTTGTTGCTGCCATTTCAGATTTTTTTGAATATTAACACCCAAATATGTGAATACATCTACTTCTTCCAGTGGTCGATTATTCATAAGTATCCTACTTTTAAAAAGATTTGTGTGGGTTAAAAGCCATAAATTTTGTTTTGACACATTGACTTCCAGACCCCGAGCAGAACAAAACTCCTCAAATATTATAAGAGCCTTTTGTAAACAACTCGAGGTCTTGGATATAATCAATGTGTCATCTGCAAACATGTAAAATAGGTATTTTTCCCCCGGCCAGCATCGGGGCATCAGTGGGCACTGCGTCCAGCTTACTTACGATATCATTTATAAACAAGGAAAAAGAGTGAGAGCCATCGCACAGCCCTGCCGTACACCTCTCTCTACCGGGAAGGAGCCTGTAACCATGCCCTGGAGACCCCCACCGGATTACAGCGTGGTTTGTCCTCATGCAATCTCATAACTAATGTGAGGAGCTCTGATTGCATCCCCATATCATACAATGTCAGCCAGAGTTTGGAGCGGGGGACAAGATCAAATGCTTACTTCAAATCGACCAAAAGCAGCATATGAGCTGCTCTTGTCTAAGACCACTGTCTTCCAGTATAATAAAATAAAATGGAACACATTTGGTCAATGGTACTAGTAAAAGCCGGAAGCCTGCCTGAAGGGGAGATAAGCAATCACAGTCCTCATCGATCCAATCTTGGATCTTATTGAGTACCAACCTCCCAATAATTTTTTGTACTGAGATCTATCAGGCTAATGGGCCTATAATTGCCTGGCTGAGACCTGTCACCCTTTTTGTATACCGGGGACAATTTCTGCCCCCTTCCATGAGTCTGGTAGAGGGGCTCCCTTAGCAATAAAATTAACCAACAGTAAGATGTACCTGCTCCATCTTGGTTTGTCATGTAAAAACATGTCCATCGAGGTACCCCATCAGGGCCCGGCACCCTACCTCCTACTACTGAACCCAGTGCTACTAGAACCCGGTAATATTGAATGCTTCTTCCTGGTATAGCACATGATCGGGTGCCCCAAGTTTGCCTCATTATTGTTACCTGCATATTGCGGTTTAAAGTAATTAACCCAATCTTCTTGCGATACGTGGTTTAGGGGCTGATCTAGCCTCCCCCTCTATCCCATTTTACCGTGTTCCAGAAAGTTTTACTGTCTCGCGCAAGAACAGGCCACCATGAAGTTCCTGCCATCTATTCTCATCCCAGGATTGTTTCGCCTTTTTCTGGGTAGACTTATAGGACTGTCTAGCTACACGAACTAGAGCAGGCTCACCCTGTTTGATTGCCCTCCCCCAACATTGCTCTTGCCAAGCCTGCAGTCCTTGTTAAACCAAGAGCTACCTTTAATCTTGGTGACTTTATTTACCTTACAACTTTTGTAAAAATAGGTACGCAAATGGGTAAAAAATGTATCATGGGGCAGAACAGGACGCTCGTTTGGCTTTGGGGATGACATTAAAGATTCTAGCTCCCTTATTGCTTGTTCAACTTCTCTTTGGAATACTGGCTATAAAATCAGGTTTTCAACTAGCCTAGAGCCATCTAAGGCACCTCATGTCATTACTAAGAACAACATCCCGGGTATGTAATTCGGGCCCGGCCTGTGAGGAGCTCCTTTTTGGCCATAGTTTTAAAGTTGCACACAAGGGATTATGGTCACTCTCCTGCCGTTTCTGTATGGCCGTATCCTCTAAAGTGTACCATAGCTCCAAGCTGATTAGTAGATAATCTATACGGCTGGCTCACTTGATCCATTGTCAAAAGTGTTTGCCCCGCCTCTATCTGATCGGGACCTACCATTAGCTGCCAAAGCCCTTCCCAATACATATGGAATTTAGCTGAATCACCATCAGTCCCACTTTTTTATAGGGTCAAGCTCCAACATTGGTATTCCCCACTGCCCATCCTCCTCCTCTGTGAGAGTAGTTTTCCCGGTTGTCGAGGGGTTCAAACGTGTTATTAAAATCCCCGACAATGATGGCCTTGGTATTGTCTGAGTATAAATCTAGGAGTTCATCTAGAGCCACTAAGACTTCCAGACTTACTCCCTCTGGTGCCTCTTACGTAAACATTATATATGTCAGCTATAACCCCAGGGGCTCAATTTCAGGCGCAAAGCCTGGATGTCCTTATTCCTAACCGGTAACACTTCTATAACAATGCCTAACGCTTGGCGAATCCATATTGTCCAGGCCCCCAGACGGGCGGCCCCTCACTCCTCTCTCGGCAGGGATAGAGTAGTTTAAATAGCCCATACAATATTGAGGGGTTATGAGCCATGTCTCTTGAAAGATACAAATATCATACCCTTCAATAAAAGCGTGCCAGTCTGGGGAAGACAACTTGGATCCCAATCCTGCTATGTTCCATGATAGGAGCGTCCCCCTGAGTACCCCTAAATGAACCTGTAGTGTCTACACAACTCTCAGGAGGCATGAAACTAAATACCTCACTACTCCCCATGGAAGCAGGAGCCGTGTCTATCCCACCTAATGTCCCCCATGCCCACCAGCGCCCAAGCTAGTGGAAGGATCAATAATTACACTATTCATGTTCTTGTTGGTACTTCCATCTCCCAGATACCACCTTTTTTCCGTAGCTTATCACCCAGTCAATCAATATTCTCCAACGTGGAGCTGCCCATCGAATTAGTGGATTCTGGCCATTGTACAGGATGTTCGGAGGGTGTTTTCTAAACTGGATGCGTGATGAATCAGGGGAGCAAGTTCTAAATTCCAGGGCAAATAGGTTTTCAACAATATCTTTCTCCCTAAATGTAAGCTCTATGTAATCTAACGGCTGGTCCGGGAAAATAAGCCTGCGCGCCCTGACTTATCGTCTCTAATCACGCGAGCGGCACCCCCTGGCGTGCCTAATCCAGTGAATAGCTTTGTTTGTTAAGGAGTCAACTGACTCCGTGTCTCTCACTACATTGAACTTGGGGACGTTCGCCATGTATAAGTTATGGGCCATATTAATATTCTGAGTCCCTCAAGTTATTAGGGGCTTGACCTTGTGCGTGTTCGGTCCGTACAGAGATGTCGCCTATCTTCCTAGAGGGTAGGAGTAGTTCATTTGTATTCCCTGTTCTGTAACAGTCGCGACCTTGTCTAGGGTAAGTGAAGGCATTTGGGAAAGTACGTGGCTCTTTGGCCAAAGACGATAGGGAATATGAAGAGGATATCCTGCGTGCGAGGCTTAATTATTTCAGAAGCCCGAGTGATACCCCTTGGACCTACCCCACGTCAGCAGAATGTTCCTTTGCTGTCGCTGAGGTAGTTGTTATTTTGGCTTGTGGGGATGTTGGTAGCGGCTCTACCATGAACACATTCCGGACATTTTCTCTTTGTTTACTATGAGCTTTACCATAGATGTCAAGTTCTCTATCAGCAGTTTCATTTCCCCCAATTCTACCCTTAGGGAGTTCACCATTTCGGTCATATCCTGGCAATCTTTTGCCCTAACTGCAACCTTGCCCGTAGGGTTCACCACCGAATCCTCAGCTGCAGGGGTCTCCCATCCTCCCTAGTGGTGCATCAGTGCCGAATACCTATTTGAGCATGTAATTGAGGAATCGATGTGTGGAAATTCGATTACGTCTACATGGAGTGCGGGGACTAGCAGAAGGGTCAACAATCACGGGAATTATCCATCTTCCCTCCCAGGCTCCTTCACCCCACAACTCTCAGAACAGGGCCCTTTTTTATGAACTTTAGAAAACATTGCTGGGATGGCAACCTGCCGACCTGAACTCCCACTGCTAGATTCAACAGAGCTAGGATGGGGTAATCCTGGCTGGTATGTGCACTGCGTTCTGGTATTAAGATATCCTCACACTCTACAAGGAGCGTGTCAATCCTATCCATTACACAGCTACCCACCACTTGTTTAGTAGCCTTTTTGGCTTTTTCCCCTTCCGCACTCTCCCACTAGCGCCCTCCTCCCCACCACCCCCACTCCCCTCCATTAATTTTCTTTTCCCCATGCTAAGATACAAGACAAACTTAAAAAAACAATGTCAATGGAATTAATCACTATTAAGTTCCGTCTAGGTTTCAAGCAACTTTCTTCACAAGAACCAGAAAACCAAGCATTCGGCACGTCAGACGTGAAGGCTATCAGCGTTAATCAGCCATGCAGTGAAATTTGAGGAATAAAATTAGGTTTTATTAAACAGTCGATTGCCAACTCCAGCCTGCACTACGATTTAAAAAAACAAAGGCGGCCGGCACTGATAAGGGCACTGTTGGCCCCGCCCCTCAGCTGACCAGCGGCAAAGACGCGATGCACTGTGGGACATACAGTCCCACCAGAGTGTAGACCTTACAGCAGGCGGGATGAATAGCAGAGGCGACTCCAAAACGGCCCAGGAATTGCTGAGGGTCAAGGACTCAAGATGCCACAGCCTCCAGCAAGGTGAGAGGGCACCAGACTCCCCGCAATCAGCGGCGCGTCCCTCAGTTTCCCTTACTCCTCACCGTCGTTAGTCTTGCAGGAAATCAGGTCTGTCCCTCTGTGATAGCCGGCTATAAGACTTTCACAACCCACAGGCTGGGGGGACCAAGCGGTCAGCAACCCCACACAGCCCGCGGCGGCGCTTTCAGCAAGGGGGCCCCCGCTCTCCGTATCTCAACCGGGGCCCCTTCAACAACACCACTGACTCGCCCCCGTATTTCGTGGTCAACCAGTGGGTCAACCGGTGGGTCAGTCCGCTGCGCGACCCGGAGCACGCCACTGCCTCCGGCCTGGTGCTGCGCC